>JAKOGI010001895.1:0-167087 GCA_029747015.1 Carnegiea gigantea
TATGTGTATGTATGCATATATACATGTGTCCGTGCATGTGTGTGTTTCAACTCTGTATGGAAATCAAAAGCAGAAGTGGATACAAACACATGGAGTTGGACATTTACAATGGTATCTTTCATGAGTTGCGAGGGAACCCACCGGTCGATTTGTGTGATTGCAAAACAAATGAGCTAGGATGGTTTTTAATTTACTCATGAGGATCAATGGGGAAAAATGAAATATCAAAGTGTAAAGCTGAGCATGTTGTGGGGGCTCCAGAGTGGGTAGTGTGGTTTGCTTTGTAGAACAAGCTTGTCTCACATTCGAAGGGTTGCCAATGAAACCCAAGCAATTCTCACAAGGACACATGGTGAGGAACTCTGAAAAGGGTTTAGAGAAGAGCTAAAAGTATTACCAAATGGACAAACTTTATTCACTGGCTTGCTTAGTTCAACATTCCGCAAGATGAAGGGGAACAATCTTGTTTGGGTTATAATAGATTCATGGGTGGTGCCAACTGTAGTAACAAAGATCAAAGTTGGACATAAATAAGATGTGACGTAGATTAAGTTTGAAACAAGGATTACAACAAATACGCTGAGCAGAGGTAATAATCAAAGCGAGAGCACACCATTTCGACTTGGTAGTTATGACTCCATAAAAAGATTAATGTCGCAAACACTTCAATAGTTGAAAGGGTGTCCCATAAGGTATTATCAAGATAATTAGGAAATTTTGTGAAACAGGTTAATATTACCCAGAAAGAAATGATGGGTTAGATTGTGCTAGAGCATAGCATGGGCATGGCTAATATCTGGTTATAATTTAGATAATCAAGGGTCTACGACATAGTGCTACATAATACATTATGGAACGTTGTAAGGAATGCTTCAGGTTAGTCGACCAACGATTATTATAGGTTTGTTTAAATCAATATGGAGACTTATATAGTTAGAAATTACATGGGTTTAATACACTTGAAATAAAGTTGCCTATAGTTTTAACCCGTAAATAGAAACTTCTCATATCCTTCTTGCTCTAGAACCTCTTGTCATTGCATATAGGATTGAGGCTGTGATACCTTATTTGCTATAAAAATTTAGTCTCTTGGAGTCACTAATTATAGCCCCATACAGTCTATATAACTAATTCATAAGTGTTGATTCTTTACCAAGAGGAGTTTTAGTGCAACAAGATCAAGTATCCAAAGTTCAACCCCTAAAAATGTTATACCTCATTTACTACTCCAAATTGTATTCATAGATCATGTCGACCCATTTGCTAGAATATAAATCATGACCTCTAGAATTCTATAGAATATTATATACAAAAGTGATGAGTATATGTACATATATAGCACTTCTTTAAGTTTTTCCCGTAGTTCCCACATGTGTAACTAGGTGCTTCTGGTGAAGTGAGGATTCTTTAAAATAATAATCACTTCTCTTACTCCTTTGATGATTCCACTATCTAAGGACCTTCCTTTTTACGCGTCCCTTCCCCCAACAAACTAGTCCTAATGATTCCCATTTCATGTAACATCACCATGCTCCTAGAACCACAATAATATAAGGCCTCCTACTCCTGGTAGAATAGTAGATGAAGTACATGCTTTTATTATTCTCCTCTCTCTCTCTCTCTCTCTCTCTCTCTCTCTCTCTCTCTCTCATTTTTCTACCATACATGATTTGGAGATCCCCTAAATAATCATCACCATTCTTGATGCCTCAGTTAGTACATATCTATTTCTATGATTTGATTCAATAGCCTAAAGTCATAATGTCTCCTCAAAACTTACATCCAAAGACCCTCAACCTTTTTATTACATAGTTGTGGATCACCTTTAATATGAATCGACTTGGATTTATACCTAGCTTATGATAACCTACATAAGTTTACATAATTTTGGAATTAGTTAATGAGAACGCTCATGATACGCTTCATCTTTTCCAAATGATCCATATGATACCAAGTAGTGCACCACAACCTATTTAACTGACATTGCAAAACTCACATAGTTAACATCACCTATAGGAGTGTCGTAAGCCCTTCTGTATACTCATTCAAAGGCGACTTCTCTTTATATTGGTCCAACTTTGTCACATATTTTAATAGTGCTTACTTTCCTTGTGCAGAACATTAGAAGTAATTTGACACCACAAAAATCACTTATAAATCTCTAAGGAGCCTCCTTGGGAGGTAGTGTTCATAGGGTCACTGAGGTTGATAGTTAACCTTAAGACCAACAGTTGGAGGCAAGGTAAATATCAACTAAACCATCCCCATTATGTACTAATGTTCATAAGTTCGTAGTCAAAATCATGTCTAATAAGTCCAACATGACAGTTAACCACCCTATAGCTCACAGTGACTCCAAAACCTAGGCTCTGGTACCACAATTGTAATGTCACAACTCTTAATCTCAAAACTAGTCTTAATTAAATGATCATTAGAGATTATTATAACAAAAGAGTAAAGGTTGGGATGCTACCATAATTATAACAATTTCTTGGAAGAAGAGGTCTGTAATGTAGGTAACATTATCATTTTTGTGGCAGCCATTTTTCAGAATCGATTCGCTAATACCATGATAGCATCTTTTCCCCATAGTGTTCTTAGGAGGGGCACAATAAAGTGTTAATGTCGTCCCAAGGCCTTTTAGGGACCGAAAGAGGAGTGTAGAGGCCTTAATGGTAGTGACTCTTAGCCATTTGACAAATGTTGTTCCTTGTGATCATCTTATGAACATCTCCTCCCATCTTGGGCTAATAAAAAGGCTCCTTGAGTATTTCAAGGGTCTTGTTAGTCCCAAAATGACTGACTAAGGTTCCTTTATAACCCTCCTTAATAATCAAGTCTCTTAGAGGATTTTTAGGGATGTAAAGCTTGTTTCCTTTGAAGAGGAAACCATCTTGTAGAGTGAAAGATCTTAAAGTAGAAGGATTCTCCACCACTTCCTTGAAGTCTTCATCTTCATTGCATAGGTGTAACACCCCCAGCCCCTAGGCCAGAAGCGTTACGTTTTCCTAACTTCTCACTTAAATTCTGGGATGAAACGGACAGAGTTTCCCCTAAAAACTGACCGTTTCTAGGCTAAACGCCTTACAATAAGTCCCTGTAGATTAACGGAAGCGTAAACATATAAAACATAGCTCAACGGCCACACGCCGGAGTTCATAACTCAACGAGCCACTCGCTCGGAGTACACCAACCAGATTGATTCATGAATAAAGAAGAAATGGAAGATACAACTCAATGGTAACAAAACCGGAGTATTAAGATTTACATCCCAAAACATAACTAAATTAAACCAAGAAGACATCTAACTAACTTGATGGTTGGCTCAGGCGGCCATACAGAGCGACCTTTATACCATATGCATTATATGAACTAGAATAATCGTTTACAGACCTTTATAAACTAAGAGTACATTACATGACTTCATTAAACACGTAAGATCCCTTCAAATGAGCACATACGACGCCTTGTAAGCAACAATAGGTTCCTTCTAGACTTATTTGACTCAACTTCTTCCAGTCAGAAAGAAAACCTGGGGAAAAGGGGAAAGAGTAGTGGGATGAGCAACCACACGCTCAGTGAGTGTCCCCCAACCCTCTTAAAACCAAAACTGTTGCAGGCAATACTATCTTTACTAGTCACATATCACGTTTCCATACTCTACTATCATAGTAGATATTCATAGAACCTTTAAGGGAGTATCACTAAACATAAACTTCACTTCGACCACTCAATCATATTTCTAGGTTCCTCAACGACGGAGTTCTTTTCTAGCAAGCAGTTAGGCACGCGAGTAAGCATCGAAGGCTAAGTATAAGGATCTTTTCTTTTCATAACATAACTTCCTAACACTCCATTTAAACTACACATGAGCCCTCAATCATATGATGTGTATATAAGGTTATCCCTTTTCATAATTACACTTTTCTTGGTATTTCATTCATATAATATACATATCACACGCATAAACACGTATCAAGCATTTAAGTACCTTTAAACATCATATTAAGCTATATGATACCCTCGCATGCTATTCACATATCAACGTTCATTCTTTTAGGAAGAGACGCCTTCATTCATGGAATTTTTAACGTGCTATAACTTTCTTTCTCATCTCATACACTTTAAATCAGACAGATTTGCTATGGATAAGAATGATGCCACATAAGATTAGAATCCACGTTCAACCATACTTAAGAATCATTCATAATGCATCCATTGAAAGCTTTCCTTTAATACATAGGCTAAGAATCCACATTCAAACATGCTTGAGGATCATTTCATAACTCATTCATTGAAAGCTTTCTTTCTTTCGTTGAAAACGTTTTCTTAGTCTTCAAAGGAAGTTTCATTTCGTTTGGTCGTGTAACGACCCTTATAAGCTTTTCATACATCATTCCATATAGCCTTTTGGGCCCATAAAAAGAACTTCCTTTCCTTTTTAATCGTTTAAAAATGGCAAAGGGCCAATTGCTTTTCTTAACTTAGTACGAAAGTACTTCTGGCATAAGATCATTACAGGGTGCTGATTGGGTGAGAACTATTCTCGACCCCATAATGAGACCTAACGCTCACGCTTAAGCTCTTACTCCCGGGATGGCTACATATAACATATCGGACCATTACATTAGCCCTCGTCAGGGCCTCTAGGGTTTATCCGGACTTATCCCCTAGGTTAACATTATTTACATCATATCATATTGTCCGCAGCACATTATCTTAGCCACTTAAAGCGTATCGGCCATAACGGCTAGTAATTTCCCGTTTCAAACAATAAAATCATTCAACGTATAATTCCCATCTCCCTTTTGTTAAAAACGTTTTAGGGATTCCTCCCAAACACTATTCGAATAGCTAAAATAGGCCATAGCTCGTTACTAGACATGGCTATTATTGATTTAAAACACATGAAGAGTCATTTGCTAAAACATCACCCTTCCACACCCATGTTACATCTTAAACATACAAGGAAAAGGGTATACACATATCACATTTAAGCACTTCGTAATCATTTCAACACAATGAGCCACACATGGCCTCGCAATCCACACGATTGCGGTCAATTCACAACCCAGTCTCCCTCCTCACTTGCACCGTACCACAAGACCTCAAACGCTCATAATTCTTTCCTCAAACCATCTAACTACCAACTCGATTCATCGATTTATTAATCACAACATATTATCATATTAGCTTATGTAAAAAGGGAGGGAAGATTAGGCCCTTACCTGAGCAACCAGCATCATTCAGCGAAGCGTTACAACAAGCGTGCATATAGCCACATTTATTCATAATTCGACAATACTTTATTCAGTAAATCAAACATAATTCGATTCTAAACATATACGTTGCATTTCGAAGTAACTTCCCTAGCATGAATGTACAAAAAGAGTTCGAATTTATTTCGTTTACACACATAATACATTAGCTAGTTCAATTCGAATGGAAGCTAAACACGTTAAACTAACTTCGTTTTTAATCCCTTTTCATATATTAGCTAAATAACTTGAATCGATGCTAAACATATCAAACTAACTTCGTTTCTAATTCCTTTTCAAACAATAACTCATTAACTCGATTCGAAGCTAAATACGTTAAATTAACTTCGATTTTAATTCCGTTTCAGACAATAACTCATTAACTCGATTCGAAGCTAAATACGTTAAATTAACTTCGATTTTAATTCCGTTTTAAACAATAACTCATTAACTCGATTCGAAGCTAAATACGTTAAATTAACTTCGATTTTAATTCCGTTTTAAACAATAACTCATTAACTCGAATCGAAGCTAAATACGTTAAATTAACTTCGATTTTAATTCCGTTTTAAACAATGACTCATTAACTCGAATCGAAGCTAAACACGTTTATATAACTTCGATTTTTAATTCTTTTTCACACATTAACTAATTAACTTGAATCGATGCTAAACACGTTAAACTAACTTCGTTTTTAATTCTTTTTATACATTAGCTAATTTTAATCGAATTCAAGCTAACCACGTGTAACAAATTCGAATTAGCCTCATGTACATGCATTAGCTAGTTGAATCCAACCGACCTACTCACATTCAAACAAATTCGAATCAAACTAACTTGCCTGTAATAGCTAATTTAGGTCATTCAACAAGCATCATACACGAATTGAAGCAAGCCTAGGTTAACATGCATCATTAAACTGCTGAAATTCGATTGAAAATTAATACTAATTTAGGAGGCGAGGAACACCCACCTCAATTCCATGCTAGAGGACTCGTTCTGAGCGCTTTCGAGCCCGATTTGGATAATGAGAAGCCTCAATCCTCGGTCCACACGGTCCTAAAATCGCACCCACTTACTGCGGTCGAAACCCTAGCCCGACACGGAACCGGATCAGCATCCCGTAGACCCGGTCCTGCTGCTGTTTGTGGCGGTTTCGGCCTGCCGTGGTGGTCGCCGGAACGACGCCAACCGGAGAACCCCGCCGCCGTCAACCGCCCGGTCACAACCCACTCTTCTCTCTCTCGCTCGAATTCTCTTCTCCTCTCGCTGTGGTGTCTCGAGGGTCGGCCGACGCCTGACTTGCCGGTGCCCCGACGTCGACCTCGGCCCCAGCTCGCCGGCCGGCGGCCCTCCTCTCTCTCTTTCTCTCTCTGCCGTGGGGTTGTGGTCGGGGTGGGGGTGCCGTGAAGAGCCTCAAGAACCCCCCCTTCGCGTTTCTCTCTGCCCAGTGGAAGAAGGGGCTTCGGCCCCTTATGTTCTCTTTTTTTTTTTTTGGGTGATTCGGTTAATAACTCAATCAACTAAAACCGCTAGTCCAATCTCAAATGTCTTGTTCTAAACTTAAATCGATACATAACCCTTCATCAATTATTCGAACCCAAATACGTCGAAGTTCGATTTAATAAGCCTCAAAACTAATTCTAAGGTTGAAAACCTAATCGTTTTCAGGAAATGACTAAATAAATCGAATAATGACTAAATTAAACTATCGATATAATTTAAAGGTATAAAAAGCACGAATTAACTTTAAAATCAATAATAGCAATAATAAACCCCTTTTTTGATAAAATTATCGCTCCCAAAAGCACATCGACAATAATTTAACTCATATAGTTGCTGAAAATACGAATTTATAACGTAAAAAGGTAATACAGTTAGCTTAATGGAAAACAAAGAATGCGGGTCTTACACTCTTCCCCCTTAAAAGAATTTCGCCCTCGAAATTCTAAATCTAAATTCGGTCTTTCCTAAAATGAACGCACGCAGGTAAGATCTACACGGTGGGTTTTCAAAACGTTCCATTTTGCAATCACTACTTTTTAAATCAAAAGAAAATTGTCTTATGGTATCCAGTCTCCTCCTCGCCAATCTCTTCAAGCGTCTACTCGCTCTATTTAGGCGCCGAGGGCAAATCGCATTGAAGGAGGCAAATGAGTTGGCGTGGGAAACCATATTAAACTCATTTTCGAAAGGGACAAAGACTTGAATCACCTACGCACTACTCGCATCATGACAAGGAGCTCTATGCACATGCATCGCTATGGGTTGGTGTCCAAGGATATGACTTCAGGCCGCAAAGAACAAGGGTCATAACGGTTAACCCTGAGACCCCATGACACTCTAGAGTGATAAGAGCAACTCAAAGCATTACATAGGATCACCTTAGCATAATGACATCACATGAAATCGATAACTTAATGTTTTCAAGCCAAGAATCACATGCAGCATGAATCAGCCCATCACACACATGGTACACAACTTACAAGAGGATAAATATACAACCCATTAGTCGTGCAAGGAAACAACTTGGGAAGTTAGACGACAGGGATGTGGGACAAGACTCAGCAATAGACTTGTACGTATCCACGCATTAATTGTTCATGGGAGGTTGATACATGGTTTCTTGGTTGTGGCGGGTTTAGTAAAGGATTCCTCATACCTAATGTTGCTCTTACATAACTCAACTATCGTTCCACAAGGGTTTAATTGCCAGGGTAAGGTGGTTTCCCAGGGCATTGCCACTTGGGGGATTTGCAATCTCATTTGGAAAACAGACTTTGAGTTTAATCAACGCAATGCCGCTTCTTATAGGTTCTTACGAGCAAGTATGTATGTATATAGATGTAACCCGAGAAATGGTAGTGGTACTATGCCCAACGGTGTTGTGTCTGGCTATAAGACAAGGTTGAAGGTAAGGCCAAACATGCTAAACAAAGTATAGTAAGACAGCGTTGGTAGCATATATGATGGCTAGCAAAGCACTGTCCAAGGTTCTCTATGAAACCTACCATGTACACATAGAATTCAGCATGCAAGACTTGATGTGGCTAACTCAGTCATACTATGCCAGGATACTTAGTTATAGTCTGTCAGGGATTGTTTTACACACATCCATTCATATCCCTTTAAGTCACGCATTCAAGTATGGTCACAAGTACGCTGGCATGTCATATAGTCTAGGCAAAGAAGATACAGGGCCAATAAATGCGAATGAAACCCTTATGGCCACAAGATCTTTTTTTTTTTTTTTGGCTAGGCATATGAGTTTTTAGCCACTCAATCAAACATATGAAACATAGAACTTAGGCATATAGATAATGAGTAATTCCGCTACCATTACGAATATCTTAGCACATCATGCAAGGATACATACAAGGGTAAGCATTCGAATGCAAAGGCCACAATCACGTAATCATGTTATGAGATATGTTCATAGTTGCTATGCTATCATTAGATAAGCACGGTTATATGAAGCGAACACTCACATAACTGGAATTATTTGGCCAACTTAGTGGCGCACTCAACCAGAAGTAATTTAAACACGTACCAAATGGTTTATTTACTATGCCTCTCACTTATGAAACACACGAATAACCATACATGCCATTTCATATAACGATATAGGCTTCCAAACGTTTATGAAAACATGGCATGCTGTAAAACACAATGGTTCACAATAATGTTGTACAAAAGTCACCTAGACGGGTATAAATGATAGCAATCCTCATTAGCATTCTAGGGTCAGAGGTATGCCTTGGGCTTGTCCAAAGTAACTACAGACTAGCCATTAGTCAAATAACAAGGGTAAGAACAATGGCGTTACTGGTCTTACGGACATACATTGAGATTTTGTGACCTATTTGTTTCATAGGGTAATTGCAGAGGTTCAAGGAACTTTTAGCACACATGGGGGTGGCTCTACTTTCTATCTTGATGTACTCTGGCCCCTGCCCTTGGTGTTGATGCTTAAGAGAATGCCGAAAGGCACAAATTGTTACCTCATAAGGTAACGGGGTGATGCATGTGGTATAACAGTTCCAAAGTCCGTCAGGTCATTCCTTATATCTCCATTCTAGGTGTGACAGGGTTAATATGGTTGGGGAACTTTCAAGCCTATAATAAAAATGGCATTCCATATTACCATGAGCATGATGCCTAGCTGACTCGAGGGCGACAGTAGTCACATGTAGGGGTAAAAGGAAAACTCTCCACCTAAGTGTCGATAACATATATATAGGATAACACTTTGGCAACAAAATAAGACCATATCACAACCATCACATTGACACGCGCATGAACAAGGTTCTCGCTTCGTTCCCTTAACAATTAAGAATCCACGCAAAAGGGGCGCTATCTAAAGAAATCTTCAGTCAAGAAAGGTAATCCTTAATCACTTATAACTTGTCATTGACACATCAAGCACTATAGGTATCTCGGTAGGTATACATTCAAAACATTTAGTTGCGCATAGAAACTTACGACGATAGCACAGGCTCAAGCGTCATACAAAGCAAATGCAAGCCTTCAAATGCGGCATTAAAACCTAACTACATAATTAGAAATCTTTCAATGCAAAGCAAGGATCTTAACTCACTATCTAGAAAGGACCTTAACTTTCAAAATCTCTAGATTTTCAAACCAGAAATAGTCCAACTGCCTCTAACTCTATCCCTACCGACCATTAAGTACGTCTACTCACTCGATTATGGGCTCGAGGGGCAAATCGTACCTTAGGGGCAAGAATATGCTTAGAGTTCAAACAATTTCAACCGTTCGAGTTCAATCCAAGTACACTTTAAGCCTTTGATTTAAATCATCAAGGCGCATTTATAAAGCAATCGCTGCTAAGCTAACACTTAGCTCATTCACGAATATGCGAGTCATTCAGTCCACACTCTAATATAAGGCTCACTTATGCAATTAATAAGTTCACTAAAGCCATGCATAGCCCATTAGACGCACCGACTTTCACAACAAGGAGCGCATTTGCACACAAAGGCACGGCATATAGCACCTCATCCTAAATACGTTCCCAGGTGACTATATGAAATGCAAGACTCGGGTCGCGGCCTATGGTCACAGGACCTTTGCTCTGATACCATCAATGTAACACCCCCAGCCCCTAGGCCAGAAGCGTTACGTTTTCCTAACTTCTCACTTAAATTCTGGGATGAAACGGGCAGAGTTTCCCCTAAAAACTGACCGTTTCTAGGCTAAACGCCTTACAATAAGTCCCTGTAGATTAACGGAAGCGTAAACATATAAAACATAGCTCAACGGCCACACGCCGGAGTTCATAACTCAACGAGCCACTCGCTCGGAGTACACTAACCAGATTGATTCATGAATAAAGAAGAAATGGAAGATACAACTCAATGGTTAACAAAACCGGAGTATTAAGATTTACATCCCAAAACATAACTAAATTAAACCAAGAAGACATCTAACTACCTTGATGGTTGGCTCAGGCGGCCATACAGAGCGACCTTTATACCATATGCATTATATGAACTAGAATAATCGTTTACAGACCTTTATAAACTAAGAGTACATTACATGACTTCATTAAACACGTAAGATCCCTTCAAATGAGCACATACGACGCCTTGTAAGCAACAATAGGTTCCTTCTAGACTTATTTGACTCAACTTCTTCCTGTCAGAAAGAAAACCTGGGGAAAAGGGGAAAGAGTAGTGGGATGAGCAACCACACGCTCAGTGAGTGTCCCCCAACCCCTTAAAACCAAAACCGTTGCAGGCAATACTATCTTTACTAGTCACATATCACGTTTCCATACTCTACTATCATAGTAGATATTCATAGAACCTTTATGGGAGGATCACTAAACATAAACTTCACTTCGACCACTCAATCATATTTCTAGGTTCCTCAACGACGGAGTTCTTTTCTAGCAAGCAGTTAGGCACGCGAGTAAGCATCGAAGGCTAAGTATAAGGATCTTTTCTTTTCATAACATAACTTCCTAACACTCCATTTAAACTACACATGAACCCTCAATCATATGATGTGTATATAAGGTTATCCCTTTTCATAATTACACTTTTCTTGGTATTTCATTCATATAATATACATATCACACGCATAAACACGTATCAAGCATTTAAGTACCTTTAAACATCATATTAAGCTATATGATACCCTCGCATGCTATTCACATATCAACGTTCATTCTTTTAGGAAGAGACGCCTTCATTCATGGAATTTTTAACGTGCTATAACTTTCTTTCTCATCTCATACACTTTAAATCAGACAGATTTGCTATGGATAAGAATGATGCCACATAAGATTAGAATCCACGTTCAACCATACTTAAGAATCATTCATAATGCATCCATTGAAAGTTTTCCTTTAATACATAGGCTAAGAATCCACATTCAAATATGCTTGAGGATCATTTCATAACTCATTCATTGAAAGTTTTCTTTCTTTCGTTGAAAATGTTTTCTTAGTCTTCAAAGGAAGTTTCATTTCGTTTGGTCGTGTAACGACCCTTATAAGCTTTTCATACATCATTCCATATAGCCTTTTCGGCCCATAAAAAGAACTTCCTTTCCTTTTTAATCGTTTAAAAATGGCAAAGGACCAATTGCTTTTCTTAACTTAGTACGAAAGTACTTCTGGCATAAGATCATTACAAGGTGCTGATTGGGTGAGAACTATTCTCGACCCCATAGTGAGACCTAACGCTCACGCTTAAGCTCTTACTCCCGGGATGGCTACATATAACATATCGGACCATTACATTAGCCCTCGTCAGGGCCTCTAGGGTTTATCCGGACTTATCCCCTAGGTTAACATTATTTACATCATATCATATTGTCCGCAGCACATTATCTTAGCCACTTAAAGCGTATCGGCCATAACGGCTAGTAATTTCCCGTTTCAAACAATAAAATCATTCAACGTATAATTTCCATCTCCCTTTTGTTAAAAACGTTTTAAGGATTCCTCCCAAACACTATTTGAATAGCTAAAATAGGTAATAGCTCGTTACTAGACATGGCTATTATTCATTTAAAACACATGAAGAGTCATTTGCTAAAACATCACCCTTCCACACCCATGTTACATCTTAAACATACAAGGAAAAGGGTATACACATATCACATTTAAGCACTTCGTAATCATTTCAACACAATGAGCTACACATGGCCTCGCAATCCACACGATTGCGGTCAATTCACAACCCAGTCTCCCTCCTCACCTGCACCGTACCACAAGACCTCAAACGCTCATAATTCTTTCCTCAAACCATCCAACTACCAACTCGATTCATCGATTTATTAATCACAACATATTATCATATTAGCTTATGTAAAAAGGGAGGGAAGATTAGGCCCTTACCTGAGGAACCAGCATCATTCAGCAAAGCGTTACAACAAACGTGCATATAGCCACATTTATTCATAATTCGACAATACTTTATTCAGTAAATCAAACATAATTCGATTCCAAACGTATACATTGCATTTCGAAGTAACTTCCATAAGCATGAATGCATTAAAAGGGTTCGAATTTATTTCGTTTACACACATAATACATTAGCTAGCTCAATTCGAATGGGAGCTAAACACGTTAAACTAACTTCGTTTTTAATCCCTTTTCATATATTAGCTAAATAACTTGAATCGATGCTAAACATATCAAACTAACTTCGTTTCTAATTCCTTTTCAAACAATAACTCATTAACTCGATTCGAAGCTAAATATGTTAAATTAACTTCAATTTTAATTCCGTTTCAGACAATAACTCATTAACGCGATTCGAAGCTAAATACGTTAAATTAACTTCGATTTTAATTCCGTTTTAAACAATAACTCATTAACTCGATCCGAAGCTAAATACGTTAAATTAACTTCGATTTTAATTCCGTTTTAAACAATAACTCATTAACTCGATTCGAAGCTAAATACGTTAAATTAACTTCGATTTTAATTCCGTTTTAAACAATAACTCATTAACTCGAATCGAAGCTGAATACGTTAAATTAATTTCGATTTTAATTCCGTTTTAAACAATGACTCATTAACTCGAATCGAAGCTAAACACGTTTATATAACTTCGATTTTTAATTCTTTTTCACACATTAATTAATTAACTTGAATCGATGTTAAACACGTTAAACTAATTTCGTTTTTAATTCTTTTTATACATTAGCTAATTTTAATCGAATTCAAGCTAACCACGTGTAACAAATTCGAATTAGCCTCATGTATATGCATTAGCTAGTTGAATCCAACCGACCTACTCACATTCAAACAAATTCGAATCAAACTAACTTGCCTGTAATAGCTAATTTAGGTCATTCAACAAGCATCATACACGAATTGAAGCAAGCCTAGGTTAACATGCATCATTAAACTGCTGAAATTCGATTGAAAATTAATACTAATTTAGGAGGCGAGGAACACCCACCTCAATTCCATGCTAGAGGACTCGTTCTGAGCGCTTTCGAGCCGATTTGGATACTGAGAAGCCTCAATCCTCGGTCCACACGGTCCTAAAATCGCACCCACTTACTGCGGTCGAAACCCTAGCACGACACAGAACCGGATCAGCATCCCGTAGACCCGGTCCTGCTGCTGTTTGTGGCGGTTTCGGCCTGCCGTGGTGGTCGCCGGAACGACACCAACCGGAGAACCCCGCCACCGTCAACCGCCCGGTCACAACCCACTCTTCTCTCTCTCGCTCGAATTCTCTTCTCCTGCCGCTGTGGTGTCTCGAGGGTCGGCCGACGCCTGACTTGCCGGTGCCCCGACGTTGACCTTGGCCCCAGCTCACCGGCCGGCGGCCCTCCTCTCTCTCTTTCTCTCTCTGCCGTGGGGTTGTGGTCGGGGTGGGGGTGCCGTGAAGAGCCTCAAGAACCCCCCCTTCGCGTTTCTCTCTGCCCAGTGGAAGAAGGGGCTTCGGCCCCTTATGTTCTCTTTTTTTCTTTTTTTTTTTTGGTTGATTCGGTTAATAACTCAATCAACTAAAACCGCTAGTCCAATCTCAAATGTCTTGTTCTAAACTCAAATCGATACATAACCCTTCATCAATTATTCGAACCCAAATACGTCGAAGTTCGATTTAATAAGCCTCGAAACTAATTCTAAGGTTGAAAACCTAATCGTTTTCAGGAAACGACTAAATAAATCGAATAACGACTAAATTAAACTATCGATATAATTTAAAGGTATAAATAGCACGAATTAACTTTAAAATGAACAATAGCAATAATAAACCCCTTTTTTTATAAAATTATCGCTCCCAAAAGCACATCGACAATAATTGAACTCATATAGTTGCTAAAAATACGAATTTATAACGTAAAAAGGTAATACAGTTAGCTTAATGGAAAACAAAGAATGCGGGTCTTACAATAGGGTTTTGATGGACTAAAGTCTAAGAACCTTGGCCTCTAGGACCGAAATGAGAGCATATCTTCTTAACAAGGCATCAGCCACAAAATTCTCTTTCCCACTCTTATGCTTATAAGAGAAGGTCGAAGATTGAAGGAACTCAGCCCACTTGGCGTGCGTTGTCAACTTGTGTTGACCATTGATGTAGGAAAATGCTTTGTGATCCAAATGGAGCACAAAGGGCTTGGGCTTAAGGTAATGACTCCAATGCTGTACGGCTCTAACAATGGCATAGAATTCTTTATCATAAGTCGAGTAGTTGAGTCTCAAACCATTGAACTTCTCATTAAAGATAGCTAGAGAGCACTTAGCTTGAGTGAGAACCACACCAATCCCAACGCCATTAGCATCATACCCAACCTTAAATAGGAGGTCGAAGTTGGGAAGAGATAAGATAAGAGTTTAACAAAGCCTATCCTTGATAGTTTCAAAGGCTCTTTGGGTGGCCCCTGTCCACTCAAAACTTCTTTTCTTCATGCATTCGGTCAAAGGAGACATAATGGAGCTAAAGTATTTGATGAACCGGCGGTAGAAAGAGGTCAACCCATGGAAGCTTGGCGCATAACTTTTGTTGCCTCAATACTTGGAACACTTGAGGAGAAAAGTGCTCCACATGAGATATCTCATCATGACTATATACCAAAATATCATCAAAATACACCACAATAAACTTCTTAGTGAATGGTCTTAAGACCTCATTCATGAGCCTTGTGAAAGTGCTAAGAGTATTATATAGACAAAAGGCATAACAAGCTACTCACACAACCTATGCTTGGTCTTAAAGGAGGTTTTCCATTCATCTCCTTCTTTCATTGTAATTTAGCGATAGCCACTCCAAAGGTCAATTTTAGAAAAAACCTTAGACCCATGCAACTTATCAAGCATATCATCCAATCGAGAAATAAGAAATCGATACTTGAAGGTGATGTTGTTTATGGCCCTAGAATCAGCACATATATGCCAAGTACCGTCCTTCTTAGGTACCAAAAGGGCGTAAACCTAACATGGACTCAAGATTTCCCTAATGTACCCACAGTCAAGCAACTCTTGGACTTGCCATTGAAGCTTTTTTGTTTCATTAGGATTGCACCTATAGGTCGGCTTGTTTAGCAGAAGAGCACCCAGTAGGAGATCAATTTAGTGCTCAATTCCTTTCAAAGGAGAGAGCTCTTGGGGTATATCATTGGGGAATACATCCTTAAACCCTCTCAAAAGTGATTGAGTTAAGGGATGCATGGGTTCTACTTCCTCACATACGTTTGATTCTACCATAAGTAAGGGAAATAAAGGCTTTCTCTTACTAATAGATCTCTTTACCAATGTTTCACTCATAAATATGCTTTTCTCACTTCCCTTTCTCAGCTTAGATTTCAGGGGTTTAGGTGGAGGTAGTGGTGTCAAAATAAGATTACGACCTTTCTGTTTAAATGTATATGTATTGGCATGCCCATCATGAATCGCATGATTATGAAATAACCAAGGCCTATCAAGTAACAAGTGACATGTATCCATAGGAAGGACATCACACAACACCTCATCATAATATGGAACAATAAAAAATGCAATATGTGCTTGCTTAGACATCATTACATCACTTCTTTGCTTAAGCCATTAGAGAGAATAAGCGGTAGGATGCGTCTTGGTGGGTAATTGAAGCTTGTAAATGAGTGTCGTGGAAGCTTGTCAATGAGTTTTGTGGAAGCTACATTGGTGCAAATTTCTCCATCGACAATAAGCTCATATACCTTACCTCCAATGGCATATCAGGTATGAAAGATTTACTCCCTGTGGCTTGGATCATAAGAAGACTCTTGGACATGGAGTGCTCTTCGAATTACCA
Source organism: Carnegiea gigantea (assembly GCA_029747015.1). Lineage (NCBI taxonomy): Eukaryota > Viridiplantae > Streptophyta > Magnoliopsida > Caryophyllales > Cactaceae > Carnegiea > Carnegiea gigantea. Next base: position 16,526 of record JAKOGI010001895.1, read on the forward strand.
AAAGTTTACCCACATGTGGAGTGATCAAAGTTTGCTCCTTATTCTCAGCTTCCTCCTTACTAGTTGCTTCCTCAATAGCTTGGATTTCTTCCACTTCTCTAATGGTGAGAGGTCTCCTATTGGGATAATCCACTTGGAAGTGTTCATAACCATGGCATTTAAAACACTTTTTACCCTCCAATCTCTTTGATGGTTCACTAACAATCCGTTTACCCTTGTTAAGGGCTTTGACAGGGGTAAGGGTAGGGTTAGCTTTGTTATAGGAGGCCTAGCACTTAGGGGTACGTTAAGGGTGAATAGAGGAAGTGGTTTAAAAGGGTTTTCGACCCTTAAGTTGCTTATCAATTTGGATAGCTAGGTAGCACACATTATCAAAGGATAAGTAAGGTTGTAGATATACTTTGTTAGCAATGCTAGGAGATAATCCCTTCATTAACCTAGCTATCTTAAGCTCGAGTTCTTCATCTAAGCCAACCCTCATTTGGAATTGTTTAAACTACCTAATGTACTCTTCTATCTTTAGATTTTCTTACTGAGAGGGGTGATCTTGAGATAGAGTTCTTATTTATAAGAAGGGGGTAGGAATCTCATGTTCATATGCTTTTTGAACTCGGACCATGTTTTGATTTGGGACTTAGCTTCTCTAGCTCTACTCTTCTTCAAGTGCTCATATCATAGTGAAGCATACCCCTTCAATTTAAGAATGGCTAACTTGAAGGTCTTTTCATGATCATAATCCTTGAGTTCAAAGATCCTTTCAATGGTGTGAATCCAATTAAGATAACTTTCTAGGTTAATATTACCATCAAATTTCGGCACCTCCTCCTTGAGATCCTTAAGGTCATCCCTTGGATGCCTTCTTCGTCTAGGCCTTTCTACCTCACCATCAAAGTCTTCATCAGAGGAAGAGTATTCAATATCAATGGTATAAACATCATAGCCTCTTAGGGAAGGATTTCATTGTGCAGATTCCCTTACTTGTCCAACCTTTTGAGAGAGCTTGCTCACTTCCTCTTGAAGCTCTACAAGGGTCATGCCTATGTCATAGGCTTGCTAACGAGTAATGTTCTTGGGGTGGGAGTTATCTTCATCACCGACCATGGTGGTAGTGTGTAAGGTGAAAAAGTAGAAAAGGACGGAAATAGGGAAAGCACGGGCATGCTTAAGGGGCATATGTAAGAAAACAGTGAAAATGAGGGGCACAGTCGTGCTCAGTGGCACGAGGAGTTGTTCTAGATGTCTGAACAGGAATTAGAGTGCAAGAAAAGAGCATGATCATACCAGGCAGTTAAAGGCGGTCATGCCAAATTTCTGGGTCAAATTTCTAAAGTGCAAGACTTTGACGCGGGCTTACTAAGTGGCACAGGGTGGCAGTGCCAAATTTCTGGTTTGGTATTTTTAACGGTTTTTAGCTTTTGTTATAAAGTTTAGGAATATGTTTGGATTAGGGATTGTGTTTGGGCTATTTTAGGGTTCTCTTTGTGGACTAGATAAAAGAGGTTAGAGGGGGAGAAATAAAGGTAAAATGGCAGCAAAGAAGAATTGAAATTCAAGTAAATCAAACACAAGATGGATGGATTTAATGCTTACCAACAAGAAGGATCCCTTTGCTCTGATACCAAATGATGCATGTTGAGTTTCATTTGAACAAATAAAGATGAGAAATCTATGGAGATAAGCCCAAAGGATATTGAAGATCAATGTTCTCAAAGATGAACCAAGAAAGAGAAAGAATCCCAAATAGAAGGAATCCTCTACTATAGATGAATCATTACTTGAAATAGATAACTAAGAGAAAATTAACCCACCCTTTAACCCTCTAAAGCTTTAGCACTGAGGATTAGATTCAAAGGATGAACTCAAATCACCACCCCCCTTAGAAAGATAAAGAATTTGAGATTTTTGAGAAAATCACCAAGCTTCAAGCTCTCATATTCTTCAACATGTCTAAATTTTCATGGAGGTAATTAGGTCTATAAATACCCAATTAGAGGAAGATTAGCTATTATATTAGTAGGGTAAATGGGCCAATAGGGGGCTTACAAAATATCCCAGAAAAAATAAATCAAGATGCTTAGGATAATTATAGTCAAGATGAGCCGTATTTTTTAGGATTCATCCTTCACCTTCTAGAGAGCATTGAGAAGGCTCTACTGGAGGTGCCGCCACCTGGAAAATCTTTATTTTTGTGTGGAAAATCACCCTATGCTAATTAATCTCCAAGATCACAGTTTTATTCCCTTTAACTAAGCCCATAATCAAAACCATGCATTTTTCTGCCCTGGACCAACCCTTGCTTGGTTAACAGTCCATAACTTTTTCAATACCTGGAGTTTAAAAATGATTCAAGGTTTTTAGAAAATAAACCTTTGGGGCATTCAATCCATATATAATTTACAAAAATTGGAGTCCATGTTATTGGTTAAAAATTAGCTAGAATTGAGGTGAAGTGTTCTGTCTAAAAACTGAAAATGAGCTAATGAGATAGTTTTGGGAGGACAGATTAGCTAGACTCCTTCTTTAGGGCTACTAATTGTCCAACCACATTCCTAAGCATACTTGGGCCTCCTCAAGGGTTCCAAATCAGCATTGATCTAGAAGGACCTATCCCTTGACCTAGAGTCAATATTAAGCCTACTTGGTTTAAGACCCTTGCTTGTGAAAGTACGTCTAAGTTTGAGGTGTGCCCTGCATCACCTTGGATAATATTAATATTTAATTTCATCATTAATATTATTTTTAGCTCATTAATCTCACTATTTTTATTAGTCTACAAAAATTAAGTTTCACTATTGCCTTTAATAACCAATAACACTCAAATTTTTATCACCAAAACACAATTCAACTGCCCAAATTAACTCCAAAATTTATATCAAGTAAATTTATTTCAAAAACACTCTATTGCGGAGCAAGCCACTAACATTAAGTTTCTCTCACATGCCATGGTTCAAGGCATGGGGCTCCCTTAATTACTCACGGACATAGAGCATTAGGAGAAGATCATCCTATGCCTATACCCACTTACGGCCTTAAATGTGGGCTTAAGTAAGTTTAGATGGGTGGTAAGACAATTAGTATCCATAAATAAGGAGCTTAGGTAATTATTCTTCAAAGCCACTTCTTATCATTTTCCTAGCTTCAATCAGGATTTTTACTTCAATTTCCAGCTCTGCTTTGAAAGGCCAAATAGGATCCCATTTTGGCAAATACACATGGATAGATAGCCCCAAATATCTATTCTCCAAAAAGAAATGAGTCGCATTCTAACTATAAGTATTTAGTGAGATATGGAGCTTTAACAGAAGAAGGGTCAGTGTATGTCTAGAAATGCACAGTTTTAATTAAGAGCTTAATTAGGCAGAAAATAAATGAGTTAGGAGTTAAACTTTTATAGGAAGTTATTAGACACTTCTAGAAGCTTTCCTAGAAATATCTTCCCTCAAATTCATCCATTTGGATTGGTGGATCATGCCACCAATGTAATACAAGTGCAGCAAATTCTAGCCTAGTACTCATCTAGTGGCCCCAATTTTGATTATACAACTAGCTAGAATTTCATTTGTTGTTTTCTTTATAGTTCTATTGGTTGGTGCAAAGTTTGGAGAGGCGGGCACCCAACTATTTAATGTCTTAATTTCCTGTAATATTTATAAATTTGGAGGATTTGGATCATTGAATGAAAAAGCTTGCCGCTTTAGAAAATCTCTCTTTTTTCTTATCGCTCTTAGAGAGAATGGTGATTTTGAGTCATTCTTTTATTCTAAGGTTTGGTGCTTAGGCTTTATAAGGTTGGACGATGGGTTAATTAGTTTAGATGGTAGCTTAGCCTTTATCCTAACATGTTCTCTTTTGATTGTTGTTGATTCTAGTTTTCACAAATCAAAATTTGTAAAAATTATTTTGCTTTTGGTTTGATCTTTGCTTAGAGTTGCATTCTAGTTCTTCAAGGTGTTTGTCTTTTTGTGGGTTGTTGTTCTTTCTCATTCATTTGGGAATCTTCATCAAGATCTTATGCCATTATTTTGCCAATATTATTCTCACATGGAGCACTTGGTATCAGAACAAATCATTCTGTTTTAGTTGATATCAGAGCAAAAAGTTCCTTTATTTGGGTAAGCACCAAATCCTCAAACTTTGTGTTGGATTTTGCTTTCGTTCTTCACACTTTACTACACTTTGTTTTGAATCTTTTTATCTATGCAAAAAAATAAGCCTATGCACACTTCCACCCCAAATCAAAACCCTGAAAATTGGCACTTTGATTTCATCCAAAATTTCTTTCACTTATTCTTCTTAATTAAGCCTTCTTCGTCGACAAAGAATCCCAAGACAACCCAAATACAATCCCGAACCAAAAACAACCCTAAACTTTACAACAAAAATAAAAAACCATTAAAAACCCAAAACTAGAAATTTGGCACCGACACCCTGTGCCACTTGGCACGCCGATGTTAAAATCATGTACTTTAGAATTTTGACCCAAAAATTTGGCACCCGGTGCCACCTAGTACACTTGTACCGCTTTCGACACTCTCTTTTTCTTGCTTGTGCAACCTTAAGCAAGATCGTGGCATCTTCTTCCACTCATTCTTTATTTCTTTTATCCTTATTTTATCTATAATATGAAAGATATTGCCATATTTGATCTTTAATATCAAGTAAGGAGGCTTTGAAGTCAAGTAGCACAAGAGAAAGAGGTTATGAGATAACCACCTTGTTTTGAAGGTAGCTTGAACCTAAACCACTAATTGAAATGGGTTCAAACCTTAGAGTAATACCTTTGGGTAATAGATTGTTTGGATAAAGAAGGTTTCATGATAGCTACTCAAAACTCTAAGGTGTTACTTTTTAATAGTTTAGATACCTTAGGAGGAAGAGAGCTCTTTAAGGCAAGCCTAGAATCGAGACTTGAAAATGGCTCAAATCATACATCGATGTCAAATTCTATCGAGATTTACTCTTTGAAAAAGAATCTTAGAAGAAAATTTCATTATTGTTCAAGAGAAGATCAAGGTTCAGTAGAAAAGGCCTATTTTGATCCAAGAAGAAGAAGAGCCTACCATAGCTCAACAAGAGGCCAAGGAAGAAAATGAGAACATTTTGGATCTTGAAGAGAAATAAGTTGAATCAAAGGCCACCTTGGAGGTTGTGCTCCCTATTGTTTCTTTAACCCACTCTTATGCTCTCGATTGTTCCACTTTGTGGATTGAGGTAAACATCACCAAACAAGTTCCATTTTCATTCTGAATGAGCAATTTTAGAAATGAGCCTTTGTATTAGATGTTTCCTTTAATTAAGTGCTTTTCAAACTTTACTTGGTGGAACTTGGTTGTATGATTATTATGTGAGTTGTGATGGACCTGATACCTATAAACACGAAGAACAAGCATCAATATTTTCTTCTTTAACTCCGGATAAGTGTTGTATGTATACATTATTTTAAAGCTATTTTGCTTCATTTTTAGGAGAATTATGTGCTTTAAGTTAATATTTATACTCTAGTTCTTGATTTATGCTAGCGTATAGTTGTTTTATATATTTTGCAGGATTTTAAGTCTTTTTACATAGCATTTCCTACACCCATGGAGCAAGAAAAGAGCAGAAAGCCAGTTTCAGCCCAGACCATGGTCCAACAATGGTACCTGCCATGAACCGTGGTGAGCTTGTAACTGCTACCTGTTCATCTTCCTTCGGCTGTGTGGCTGAGATCAAGCGAGCCTCTCTATAAAAGGCCCCGTTCTGCAGTAGTAGAGAGCAATCCTTGCACAACCAAGAAGCATAAAGTAGCATAGATCAGAGTTTAGCCTAGTTTCTTTCTTTCTCAAATTTTGTTGCTTCTAGTTTGATTTTTAGTTTTGGTGAGAAATCTTGGGTGTATGTGTTTGGTTTTCGAGGCGATTTGAAGCCCTTGGTTGAAAGTCATCTCAGTCAAGCCTTTCTCTCATATTTCGCCAGATTGTTGGTTAGTTTTGTTTATTTCTTAATCATGTCTGAGTAGTTTTCTTTTGTCTAGGGATTTAGTAGTTTGTAAAAGTGTATTTGGATCATGTTTTAATTTATAGAATTGTGCTTATTTTTATGATTGGTTTGATTTCATTTATCAAGTAGTTGTATTATTGTGAGTGGATTTTTGGCCAAAATTTGCTTGCTCACTTGAAACAAAGAAGTGAAAAACTGAAAGGTGATATTTGGTTATTGGACTGCTTGATTAAGCCTAATGTGGAGTTGTCTCGAAAGAGCGACTTGCATGTTAGGAGGGCTAGTAAGTAATTAAATATATTAAACTTGAATTAAGGCAAATTAGTTTGAAAGAACGACTTTTGCTTAGTTTAGGCAAATTTGAGTGATTTTAAAAGAATAGATCAAATTTCTGGATAGATTACAATTCCTCGAGATTAGCCAACTAGAGAAAAGCACATGATTATTGTTTTGATCCAATACTCTTTTATAACTACGAGAATTCCTAGACATATTTTCTCTTTGATTGATTTAGAATAGTGAGCTAGAAATTGTTAAATCAAAACCAATTGAATTAGAATTTTGCTTAGCACATTCTGACAGGTAAGACTCAGTAAGTTACATTAGTCCCTGAGGAACGATATCTTTATCTGTACTGCGGCTACCCGTGCACTTGCGGTAGTCTCAATCAAGTTTTTGGCGCCATTACCGGGACTAAACTATTAACTATTGAGTTATCTTACAAAAGTGACTAAGTATTTTATTGTTTCTTTTTTTTTGTTATTTTCTTTTCTTGTTTAACTGCGCTAATAGTGTCGGTGAAAAGTGCTTGCAGGAATTTTTCCTAGTTTGTGTGAAGTACGATCTTGTACGAACCCGGTCCTGAGATTGAGAGGACTTTCTGCTTAAGGAGGAAAAAGCAAAGGATTGAAGAATAAAGGCGCAAGGCAAGAAGGAATTCAAACATGGCAGGATGAGGAGGTGACCAAAGAAGGACTCTTCAAGATTTCATTAACCCCTGGAGTCTAAGGGATCGCCTCAAGTATCGCTCGCCCTACTGTAGATGCCAACAATTTCGAACTTAAATCGGCACTCATTTCCATAGTGCGACAATCCCAATTTGGCGGAACTCCTTTGGAAGACCTGAATCTACACCTCTCGGTCTTTTTAGGCGTGTGCAATACATTGAAGCTCAAGGGAGTCTCTAGTGATGCGATTCGCCTGCGCTTATTTCCTTTCTCATTGAGGGATAAGGCAAGGGCTTGGTTACACTCCTCGTCATCGGGATGCATTACCACCTGCGATGAGTTGACAAGAGCATTCCTCACTAAGTTTTTCCCTCTAAGCAAAACAGCAAGCCTAAGGAATCAGATCACCAACTTCATGCAAAAAGATGATGAGATACTCTATGAAGCCTGGGAGCGTTTTAAAGATCTGCTGTGTTTATGCTCCTGTCATGGTCTTCAGCATTGGATGATTATTTAAGCCTTTTATAATTGTGTGGCCCAATCTGTAAGGTCTACTATTGATGCAGCGGTAGGAGGAACTCTGATGAGCAAGACTAAGGATGAAGCCTAAAATCTGATCGAGGAAATGGCACTCAACAACTTTCAATGGTCCACTGAACGAGGCCAACCCAAGCGGGTTGGAGGTAAGCTTGAAGTCGATGCACTTACTTCACTTTCTACTAAAGTAGATGCCATGACTCAAAGACTGGGCCAAATGAATGTTAATGTTGTGAATTCTAGTGCCCCTTCCCCTTGTAAAGTTTGTAGTTCTGTTGAGCATGTGACCTTAAATTGTCAAGTTAGAAGTCCTTTTTTCCAAGACTCTAATGAAGTTAATTATGTTCAAAATTTCAACCCATGACCGACCAATGACCCTTACTCTAATACATATAATCCGGATTGGAAGAATCATCCAAATTTTTCTTATAGGTCTAATCCAAGCCGATCAAATATGCCCCCTATAAATGCTAGACCACCCCCTGGTTTTCAAAAACCCCCATTCCCTTCTCAGATGCCCCAAAAGTTCAATTTAGAAGCAATGATGGAAAGTATGCTTATGGCACAACAAAAATAGGATGAGTATATTAAGCAATTAGCCTCAAAGGTTGATGTGCTTACAACTCACAATAGGATGTTAGAAGCTCAAATTGTCCAAAAAGCTAGCTTTTCATCTACACCCTTAAATAGACTTCCTAGCAAGCCCGAACCTAATCCTTGTAAGCACTATAACTGTGTTATCATGAAGGAAGAAGAGGACTTAACTGACCCTGAGGATTCACCAATGAAAGAGGGTAGGGAAATAATCATGGCTGGAAATAAGGAGAAAAATAATGATGGTAAGACTGCCACATTCAAAGAGGATGACACTGTTGAGCTCTCCACTATTTTTTCCCCTAAGCTCCCTAACCCAGGTAGTTTTTCTATCCCCTGCAGTATGGAAAAGGTGGAAATTAAGAGAAATCTATGCGATCTAGGTGCTAATGTAAGCATAATGCCCGATTCTTTATTTCATAAGCTGCACCTAGGATCATTACTCGCCGCACTTTTTCACTACAGTTGGCTAATGGTTCTGTGATGCAATTTATAGGCAAATTGGATAATGTGCCAGTCAATATAGGAGACATTTGGGTGTTAAAGGACTTCATTATAATTGATATGCCTGAAACTGACGATGCTTAAATTATCCTAGGTCGACCCATTTTGGTGACAGCTGGTTGCCACATTGATGTAAGAGAGAGTCATGTATCTTTTGAGGTAGAAGGGCACTTTGCTGTGTTTAGTCATAGAAAGGAGGATGTGGTTTCTCTTTATTCTTCTACATTGGATGCATCACCCCTTTCCCCTGAGATTGATATAAAGGATATCTTGAATTGTGAAGATCCTCCTGATTCTGACTAGATTTCTTATGAGAACCTCGACCAAGGGTGTGTTAAGGTGGAGTTTGCAGCTCCAATGCCATCTAATAAGCCTGAGATTAAGGCCTCTATTCCTAATGAGTCTTCCATGAGTGATTATTGCAAGTTTGCACAAACTGTTCTCTCTATGCCCCCCTATGGAAGGTTTTAATGCAGATTTTGATGTAGGGGTTGAACAAGTTAATGGTAGCTTGTCTGATAGGCCACAAAAATAATTTGTTTTGTATGCAGATAATGCATTATGGGACCAAGTTATAAAGACGAAGGGGCTGCAGCCAGAACTTTTAAGATTGTACCTTTACTCGAAGAAATTTGATTTTGTGGTCCGGGACAAAGTCAATATCCACACATTATCTGATACGAACGAAGCATAGAACAAGAGTCAAGCTCTTGACCTTAAAATAGCGCTTCTTGGGAGATAACCCAAGTTCTTTTTTCCTTTTTCTTTTCTTAGCTTTTATTTTTTCTATTTTTATAGTTTGTCCTAAAAAAAAACAAAAACAAAAACAAAAAAAACAACCAAAAAAAATATATGAATAAAATGTTAACCACCACGGTCAGATTCCTATAACCACAACCGCGGGTTGCCACCCAGAAAAATCAAAAAAAAATCAAGGATCAGCAGACACCACGGTCTAACCGTGGTGCGTCCCACAGTTCGTGGTAGACTGCTACGGCCCACGGTCTAGATTTTTCACTGCGGAGCCCTTTCCTCTCCCTCACTTCTTCTTCTTCAACCTCGACTCTCTTTCTCTCTACCTCCATTTTCTCTCTCTAGACTCTCTATGCCTCACACCTCTAATCTTCCCTCATTTCTTCTCCGTTTTCAATCATTTTCACACCAAATCATTTCTTTTCACTCAATCTTCCCTTTTTCTCCACAAATTTCATCTCTTTTCTTCTTCTTCTTCTTCTTCAAATTCATCTCAACCTTCACCTATCCACCATACCATCCTTTTCTCTCTCTTATTCTACATATTTTTACTTAATTTCTTCAATTGTCTAGGTTTTAGTTCTTATTTTGGTTTTGGTTTTGTTTTTGGTTAGAATTTGCAACCATGGCACCAACCAAGAGACAAAGGAGCAGGAAGGAGGTTAGATCTTCAAGTCAAGCACCATCTCAACCTCAAAGGACATCCCGAACCGCGTGTGCTAGAGGTAACATTCCTTCCTTGGTTTAATGCATCCCGATCACGTTGCTAGGTACAATTGTTTGAATGAATGTATAGTTATAGTAACTAGATATTATGATGAGGATTTGTTAGCCTGATTGGGAATATTGGATGATATTAGATGTTGTTTGCAAGAGGTGGTATAGGGAACTTTTTAGAAATCAAAGAGCATACATACTGGGACCTGACCCTAGAATTTCTTAGTATACTCCATGTCGAGGTCACTAGAGGGCCTCGATGTCAAGCCAGATATATATCGTTTTATTTGCAGAGACAATTGTATGAACTGAACTTAGGTACCTTCAACAGTATTTTCGGTTTTCCATCTAACATGGATTTATCGAATTGCCAATTCCCCCACGAATTCAACCCGAATGCGTTTTGGGTTGAACTTTCGAGGAGTGTTAGGTATAGTACTAGTTCATTAAGATGCACACATATTAGAAACCCCTACATTAGAGTAGCTCAGCATATTTTGGCTTGTTCTCTATTTGCTTGGGACGAGAGTCTGAATGTCCCAAGACTTTCTGAGTTGTACTTTTTATCCTGTATGCTTGATGGTATTTAGCTTGACCCAGGTTCTTTTTTAGCTAGACAATTACATAGTGCTACTATTAGTACTAAAGGTAGGATAGTCATTGGGGGGATTGTAACTACTATTGCTAGATTCTTAGGTGTTGAGCCGAATCTTGAGGACAGAGTTTCCGAGTCTGAGCAGCTTGATCAAGCTGCTTTTGAAATTTTGAACTTTTGTAAACTTGAAGCTGGCTGTTTATGTTGGATTTACCCCGGGGACCGGCTTTTGCCGCTTTCCAATGTCGATCGAACCACTTTACTTCATCGGGCTAACTTTTATTGGGTACCTGGTGATGAGGAGGTTGTTCGACCTGCACCCTATCATCCAGCCCCTCAATCTAGTCAAGGCAGACCTAGTTCTTCTTCTCAACCGCCCCCTCCTGACCATTCTGATATCCAAGACACCCTTAGATCCATTCAACAGGAGCAAGTTTCCCTCCGAGCATTTGTTGCTTCTAAGAGCGCCGCTCTTCGAGAATTTATCCAAGAGTGCCACGATGAGCTTTGTGCACTACTTGCTTCCTAGACATAATATTTCCAAGACTATAGGGCATGTCTAGAGACCTGGTAAGATTGGCATATTTCTTATGGACAACCACCCCATCCTCTACCACTACCTCCTTTCTGAATGCTATGTGCTACTCCCCTTCTCTTTTTCTATTTTGCACCTATATTAAGAGCAATGTGTGATTCAAGCATGGGGGAGGGAGTTAGTTAGTTGTTCTATCTGGCGTCTGATGCATGTTTTTAGTTTGGTGTGATTGTGCTTTGTATATGTTTTTAGTGGTAGTTTTTGTAGTTTTTGTAGTTTTTGATTTTAGTTTTGTTTTGGAGTGCATTTAGTTTTGGTTTTGTTTAGTAGCGCATTTAGTTTTCTTTTTATTATAGGTTGCATTTTAGTTTTTGGACTATTTTTCTTTTTTTTCCTTTTTTTAGTCTCTTTGCATTTTTTGTTAGCATTGTTATTAGGAGCATGGATAAAAAAATTTAAAAAATTAAAAAAATCCCCCGGTGATGATTTTTCTATATTTCGTAGACTTCTATGGCTTAGTTTGATCCTTTAATTCACCCGAATTATGCATAAAATGTTTGCGAATGAGTTTTCAAAATGATCTCCATGTTTTGACCACATGTTGAATGCGAGTTGATTTACCCCATCAGTCTTTACATAATTTTGGCATGTATTTACTAGTGAGCTAGTTTTGTCCTTGGTAGACGTCTTGTGAGATTTTGAGCTTTTAGAGGCTATTCATCATTTTTAGTCTCATATTTTCTTTTATGTATGACTCTTCCTTGATGTCATTTCTCTAAAACTTGCTTTGATTCTCATTCAAGATCACATTTCGCATATGCATTTAGGCAATATGATTGAGGCATTTTTCTTTCTTTGATTCGTTAAAACCCACAGCCAAATAGCCGCCTTTGTTGTGTATTGTAGCCCTTGCTAGTCCCTTTGAGCCTATGTCCGTTTTTCTTAATTTAAACCTTCTGTTATAGCCCAAGGCCAAATAGTTGTCTTACCTTTAAGCCAAGACTAGAGGAATGTTTCATTCTTTTGCATCATAGGGCACCAGTAAGCTAAATTGTTCTCTTTTAGTGAATTTTGGGTGTTTGGTGCAGGAATGTAAGATTTTGATAAATTCCGTGTTTTACTATATAAAGTTTAGAGAAGAGTTGAAATTTAAAGTTCATTATAGATTTCCCCTTGGCTATCCTTATTGTAAAAAAATTTAAAAAAAAAAAAAGAAAGAAAGGATCATGATGAAAAAAAAAAGACAAACAACAGAAAAAAATCGAAAGAAAGTTTTAGCCTTGGTGGGATTGTAAGATATTTGTGATTTTCGATTCTTTCTCTTTTCAATTTGGGATTTAATTTGTTGATAAGTTGTAATGGTTCAAGAATGACGTAGTACGATGCATTGGAACTATTTAGCTCTTACTCTATGGCTTCTAGCTCTTCATTTCCAAAACATTTATTCCCCTCTTATCTTTACCCATGACCCCGTTACATCCTATGAAAAGTCCTCATGATTGTCTAGTGTGTTTGCATTTTAGTGATGGCGAATTTGAGAATCTTGTCAAGCCTATGGTAGATTTGAGTCTAATGAACGAGAATTGAGAGAACCTTCTTCATTATTGAACACATGAGTGCTGAGTGCCAGATAACTATAGTGACGTTCTACCGGCCTTGCTAACCTTCCTTATTTTATACGCTTGAATGATTGTATTTGACGATCTGGGAGAGATTGATTTAAGTTTGACATTGTGGTCTATCAAAAGGTTTTTGCAAATTCCATTCCTTATTCTGTTTGTTAATGATTTTTGCATTTTTTTGGACTATCTTTGGATCAACTTTGCCATTTGAATGTACCTATATCTATCCTGAGGAGGTTGTGTAAATTTTTGGTTTTTGCATTTGCTTGAGGACACGCAACAGTTTAAGCATGGGGGAGTTTGATAAGTTCTTAATGTATACATCATTCTAAGGCTATTTTGCTTCATTTTTTAGAGAATTATGTGCTTTAAGTCAATATTTATACTCCTATTCTTGATTTATACTTGGGTATAGTTGTTTTATATGTTTTACAGGATTTTAAGTCTTTTTATCCAACATTTGACCATAAATAGATATATTTTGACCTCCCCCACGGACACCCATGTGTTGCTACACCTGTGAAGCAAGAAAAGAGTAGAAAGCCGGTTCGAGCCTAGACCACGGTCGGACCGTGGTACCTACCATGGACCGTGGTGAGCCTGTAACTGCAGCCTCTTTGTCTTCCTTCGGCAGTGTGGCTAAGATCAAGTGAGCCTCTCTATAGAAGGCCTCGTTCTGCAGTAGTAGAGAGCAATCCTTGCACAACCAAAAGGCATAGAGTAGCATAGATTAGAGTTTAGCCTAGTTTCTTTCTTTCTCAAATTTTGTTGCTTCTAGTTTGATTTTTAGTTTTGGTGAGAAATCTTGGGTGTATGTGTTTGGTTTTCAAGGCGGTTTGAAGCCCTTGGTTGAAAGCCATCTTAGTTAAGCCTTTCTCTCAGATTTCGCTGGATTGTTGGTTAGTTCTGTTTATTTCTTAATCATATCTGAGTAGTTTTCTTTTGTCTAGGGATTTAGTAGTTTGTAAAAGTGTATTTGGATCATGTTTTAATTTGTAGAATTGTGCTTATTTTTATGATTGGTTTGATTTCGTTTATCAAGTAGTTATATTGTTGTGAGTGAATTTTTGGCCAAAATTTACTTGCTCACTTGAAACAAAGAAGTGAAAAACTGAAAGATGATATTTGGTTATTGGACTGCTTGATTAAGCCTAATGTGGAGTTGTCTCGAAAGAGCGACTTGCATGTTAGGAGGACTAGCAAGTAATTGAATATATTAAACTTGAATTAAGGCAAATTAGTTTGAAAGAACGACTTTTGCTTGGTTTAGGCAAATTTGAGTGATTTCAAAAGAATAGATCAAATTTTTGGATAGATTACAATTCCTCGAGATTAGCCAACTAGATAAAAGCACATGATTATTGTTTTGATCCAATATTCTTTTATAACTACGAGAATTCCTAGACATATTTTCTCTTTGATTGATTCAGAATAGTGAATTAGAAATTGTTAAATTAAAACCAATTGAATTAGAATTTTGCTTAGCACATTCTGACAGGCAAGACTCAGTAACCTATATTAATCCCTGAGGAACGATATCTTTATCTATACTACGGCTACCCTTGCACTTGTAGTAGTCTCAATCACCCCCACCTCACATATACAAACCAAGGGAGGGATGTGAGAAAACCTTTTACATAAGTGACACACGGGATAAGAGAACTATTAGTTAGAGCAAATGTCTAGTTATCCTACTCTTGGTTGAACCAAATACAAGCAGAAGTGAGGAAGTGACACCCCTACACCCTTTAGTTTAATCACCTTTGAATGAATGTTGGGATGAAGCATTTCATAGTGTGATGCCCCTTGATGATTATCACATACCTTGTGAATATGAACCTCAATATGAGTTGTGATGAGTACATTGGAATTTCCAAAAAGCTAACGAGTGATAGATCTTATGCATTCAATTGCCTTGAGAAAAGACCCCTAAGAGTTTCAAGAACTCTTATATGTTCAAGAGAGGTGGAGTTCTTAACACAATAAGTATTTGTAAAACCAAAGTGAGTATCAATTACTCATGATTGGTGTCAATGGATTTTGAACCCAAGGATTTGAGGGCAAATTCTTCTCAAGAGGGGGTGTTTGATGCTGAGCAAGGCACCAACACTAAGATTCTCCAATATGTCATGGGTTCGATGCACGGGGCTCCCGCAATTACTGAAGCAAATGGAGCATTAAGCAAAGATCCTCCTAGGTTTGTACCCACTTAGGGCTTTATATGAGTGTCTAAGTTAAAAAAGCTTAGCTAATTATTCTCCAAAGCTACTTCTTATTCATTTTTCCGGTTTCATTCAGAATTTTTACTTCAACTTCTACGTCTGTTTTCAATGTGAAATCAAGATCCACTTTTAACAAACTACACAAGGATGGATAATCCCAGATGTTTATTCTCGAACAAGCCATGGATCACCTTTAGATTCCAAGTATTGTGTAAGATATGGAGCTTAATCGAAAGGGTTAGTGCAGGTCTTGAAATGCACGGTTTTCATTAAGAGCTTCAATGGACTAGCAAATGGACAATTTAGAGGTTAAACTTTCATGGGAAGTTACTAGAAACTTCTAGAAGCTTCCCCTAGAAATATCTCTACCAAATACACCATTTGGGATAGTAGAGTATACCATCAAGCTAGTACATGTGCAGCAAATTCCAACTTAGCATTTAATATAGCGGTCTCACTTTTGATTGTACAACTTGTTAAAATTTTATTGGTTATTTTATTTACAATTCTATTGGTTAGTACAAAGATTAGCGAGGAGCATACCCACTATTTACTAGCTTGACTCCTAGTATTATTTTCTAATTTCTAAGATTTGAATTATTGAATGAAAAAGCTTATTGATTTACAAAATCTCTTTTCCTTTGTCTCTCTTGGGGAGTGATGATTTTGAATCCTCCCTTTATTTCAATCTTTGGTACTTAAGCTTTATAAGATTGGATGGTGGATTGATTAGTTTAGTGGTTGCTTAGGCTTCATCCTAAACATATCCTATTTTGATTGTTGTTGATTCTAGTTTCCACAAATCAAAATCCATGAGAATCATTTTGCTTTAGGTTTGATCTTTGCTTGGAGTTTCATTCTAGTTCTTCAAGGGATTCTACTTTTGTGGGTTGTTTAGGTTGTTGTTCTTCTCCATCTATTTGAAAATCTTTATCAAGATCTTATGTATTTATTTGGCCAAGGGTATTCTCATGTCGAGCACTTGACGTTAGAGTAAATCCTTCTGCTTCACCCTCAAAATATCATTTCTCTTCGTCCACCTTCTTCAACCTCAAGCTCTCTTTAACCCTTCAATGGCAAGAACCCATCACGCACATATCCACCTACAGTTTCCCACAAAAACAACCAAAATCCCTTAAAATTCAACTTAGGCCCTGTTCAGCAAAATTAACGGTTCAAGTAGCGGATAGCGGTGTAGGTAGCGGATAACGTTTCTAATTTAGCTGTTAGCGGATAGCTGTTTAGAAGAGTAGTTGAATAAAATGTGTTCGATAAATTTAGCTGTTAGATTAGCTGATTAATGTAAATTGACATAAAAAGATATAGATAATTTCCAAAGGGCAATTTTTGGTAAAAAAATATGAAACGCTACTTTTGAATGTAAAACGTTAATACTATTAGCCTTTCAAAAACACTACTTAAAACGCTAAATGTTACTTGAAATGCTAGTCAAAACACTATGTTATCGAATACTAAAAATTACGTGATGAGTGTATTGACTTAGTCAAAACGCCAAACCCTACCAAAATGCTGTTGCCGAACACGACCTTAGTTAACGTATATAAGCTCAATTTTACAAAACATGCTCAAAGCCCGCTTCCTCCATGTACACTTGTAACCATCTGTATATTCCCAAGATTATAATAATAAACTTTAAATACACATAAATTAATATTTATCGAAACTAAAGGATTGCTTTTATCAATCAAATTAAAGAGCAAAATGGTTGAAACAATGTAGAGGGAACTTATGTTTCACCTCAAAACACCAAGAAAATAAGCCAACGAGAACTGGGAGATGGAGGTGGCAGTATGGCAGGACTTCGACCAGTAGCTGGGTGCCACGATGAACTAGGTTAGCAGCAGTCTTCTCTTTTTCTTATTCCTTTTTTTTGTGGTTTCACAAATTATTTAGAAAAATGGTGAGTTTTGCCTATATTGATTTATATTCATGCTTATTCATTTTAATTTTTTTTCACTTTATTATTTTATTTATATAGCATAGGTAAGCAAAATCATTCTAAGTTAATTTCTTTCATGGAATTTATAACTATTAGTCATCTTTATAAATATGCTAATTTGTGTTCATTTATATGTATTGAATGTCCTCATATGAAACATTACCAATTCTCATTTCGAAACCACTTTGTCATCTCAGTCTGTAATACCTTAAGTATTTCAAATGTGAATTGAAATGTAGCACTCGACTTTGCTAAATTGGAATTAACTGAAGTACTCAACATGGGTTAGATTTATGCTATTACATCATGCCCAATGTCGACTTACCTTTTTCGTACTTTACTTTTCCTCACAACTTGATATTTGGGATATTTTCTTACTTGTCCAGCTTGCCAATTTTTATTGATTATTGAACTTTTCAATTTTATTGTAAACCTTTTTACTAGCAACTAATAGAATTCTAATTATTTTATTTTCTTCTTTCTTTTCATTTCCTGTTTCCCATTTGAGTTAAGCAAGTTCTTAATTTTGTTTTCTGAAACTTACGGGGGAAATAATGTAACACTCCTACTTAATTGGGTTGTGTTACATGCCACAGCCTTCCCCTAAAAAAAGGTTATTAAGAGAACCTACTTAAAACTAGTTGGAATATAACATGAACACATAAAAGCCAAGATTGTTTGCTCATGTTGTAACCTATCAAAAGTGCAACCTGCTTGACCTATTCATAGACTTAGTCTAATATTTAAACTAAGAAATTTATACAGTATATACCACTTAACAACATTAGGAGATCAAGGGTATCTTAGGTACTTTAATAGGAGGTGGAGGCAGGATAAAAGAAGTTTGATGGTGAAATGATGAGGTCAAAGAGAAAGTCAAGGAAAAACAAGAAGAATATACAGCTATAATCAATAATATCACCGAAGAAAAGAGAGTAATTAATAGAGGTAGATGCCATGCTACGAAGAAGGTCGCGAAGAAAGTCATCACAATGGTAGAGCATCACCTATGAAAGGTTATACCAGATACCTGAGACCAAGGAAGGTGATAAGGAGTTATTTAAGCTGGCAAGGGAAAGGGAAAAGAGATCAAGGCACTTGGTAACATAAGGTGCATCAAAGATGAAGAAGGTGAGGTCGTAGTAGAGGAAGAAGAAATAAAGGAAAGATGGCAAAGCTACTTCTATAAGCTCTTTAATGGTGAATAGATTTAGAATTCTCATAGAAGGGAGCAAGCGGGTTGATGAAGCCAACCAGATTATTACTTTTGTAATCCTATTAGAGAAAATGAGATTAAAGAGGCTCAAAGGAAGATGCCCAATAGAAAAACAGTAGGCCCAGACCAAATCCTTATATAAGCGTGGAAGAGTTTGGGCACTACAGTGGTTATAGAGCTATTTAATGTCATTTTTATGAGTGCAAAGATGCCTGGAGAACAAAGACGCATCTTAGTTATCTCTTTCTACAAGACAAAGGTGATATTCAAAATTGCAACAACTATAGAGGTATCAAGCTACTTAGCCACACTATGAAATTATAGGAAATAGTGAATAAGCATAGGCTAAGATAGGATATTTTAGTCTCAGAAACCAATTTAGCTTTATGGCTGGTAGATCAACCACAGAGGTAATTCATCTCCTTAGGAGGCTCATAAAATTGTATATGGATAGAAAAAAGGATCTCTACATGGTATTCATAGACTTGGAGAAAGCCTATGATAAAGTACTGCATGAAGTTTTATGGAGGTGCTTGGAGAAGAAAGAAGTGGTAGTTACACATATCGAAGTTATTAAGGATATGTACGAGGGGGTTAAGATGAGTGCTAGGACCCTTGCAAGAGACACTAATGAATTTCTAGTCGATATAAGACTACCTCCGGAATCAACTCTTAGTCCTTTTCTGTTCACTTGTTTAATGGATGAACTCACTAAATGGATCCAAGATGAGGTATCATGGTGTACGTTATTTACAGATGATACTATCCTTGTCGATGAGACAAGGGATAGAGTTAACATTAGATTGGAGCATTGGAGACATACCTTAGAGTCTAGTGGTTTTAAATTAAGTAGATTGAAAACTGAATATTTATAGTGTAGTTTCAGTGGTGGAGAAAAGACAATTGGGAAGTCACCATTGATGGGGTATTAATACCAAGGGTTAAGAAGTTTAGATATTTGAGCTCGATTATTGAAGATAAATGAAATATTAACAAGGACATTGACTCCCGTATGAGGGTGAGATGACAAAAATTGGAAGAATGCTTCATTAATAGTTAATAATAACAATTATAATTATCATAATAATTATTATTAGTATTAATATTAAAAATTAATAATAATTATTAAGATCAATTTTAATATCAACATTATTATCAATTATTATTATTAATATTGATAATTATTATTATGATTATAATTATTAATATTAATAACAATTATTATTGTTAATTATTAATAATAATTATAATAATTATTACTATGTTATACAAATTGTTACCATAACTAATATCAATATTTCCACTCTATTCCACTCATTTTCATTTCCTTCCACTCCTTCTACTCCCACATATAACAAATCATTTCTACACACTCTCATCCACTTCTTTCCAATCCTATGCACTCTCATTCACTTTTTTCATACTTTTTTCTACTTCTTTCTATTTTATACATACAATATACTCATGAAAAGAACAACCAAACAAGGCCTATATTGTACCTTATATTATATATACACACGCACATATATATATATATATATATATATATATATATGCACACACACATATGTGTGTGTATATATATATATATATATATATATATATAAAGCTAGGGACAAGCGAAACGGCCCACTTTCTGGAACCTCCCGGCCCTCCAAAATAAGCCTAGGTGCGTAACGCCTTTCCCCACCTCCCGCTGCGAATAATTTCCCCGCCGATGATTCCAAGCTGACTGACGCCGACGTGGACAGAGGGACAAGAACGAGAGGAAGATGATGAGGATGAGAGAGAAAGGTAAGGCAGTGTACAAGGCGTACAGAGCGCTGACCTTCACTCTGTCTCCATTGATAAAAGTCCATCTCCAGTGGCGCAGATTCCGGGGCCTCGAGCACTCCCTTCGCTGGCCCGAGCGTCTCGGCCGCCCTTCGCTCCCCCGCCCTCCCGGCCCTCTCCTCTGGTTTCACGCCGTCTCTCTCGGTATCCACTATCTCTCCTCTGTTGTTTTCGGGATGAATTGAGTTGAGTTTGTGGTGATGGTGTGATTTTTAATTGATAGGAGAAGGAATGGCGGCGATTCCTATTATTAGGCGCTGTTTGATTGAGCGGCCTGATTTCAACATTCTGATGACCTCCACTACTTTGTCAGCATTGTGAGTTTTGAGCGTCTAAATCTTTGTGTGTATATATATTTTTTTAATTAAGCGGTGGTTGAAAGTCTTCTGCTTTGTTTTCTCTTTCCTTCTTCCAAGCATTATGTACTACTAGTTCACTGAAGAAATGAGGTCATGGAAGGAAGTTAAAGGATTCAAACTGATTTGAGGCAAATATGATTCATGATTGTGTAAATTATTAGCATCAAAATATGATTCCTTAAAGCCAGCCATTCATGTCTTCCTATTGGGTTTAGCTGTTGAAAATATTCACATGTTTAGAGCCTTCATCACTTTACCTGGGTGCATAGTCACTTAGGGCACAGCCAGGATTTGTCGGGGGAAAGAATTGTACATTGGTTAGGTGGGTGTTTCAGCTATTCCACTGGTCCATGGCTGGGTAAGAGTAGGACCTAAAAAAATGAAATGGTTAGACACAAGCCCCAAGGCTGCTACTAAATCCCTATTCTTTTCACCTTTAGGTGGAATCAAGCTTAAAATTTACAGCTCCTTATAGCTAGGGCATTGAGAGGGTATGGGTAAGGTATATACATATCCACAGTTTACGTAAAAGGGATTTTACCCAACCCGTATCCAACCTATTACCTTTGGTATACACCTTAGATTAAAAAAGCCCAAGGCGCAAAAAAGCGCAAAGGGTCCTGGAGCCCGGGGCGCGGGCTTCGAGGCGAAGACGCGGGCTTTTCAGACGCGAGGCGCACTTTGGCTATAAAATGCTCCAAAATCATTCCTAAACCATATTTCTTTGAAAATAAAGTGGATAATGACATTAAGTAGGGGATTAAACATGAAGATAACCACGAATAACATTGCAAATAGTCATAAAATACGAGAACATAACATTGTAGTGTCTCTAAGCGCACACCATGAGACAGTAGAAGTCTTATAATGGAACCAACTAGCATAGCCATAGAAAGAAAGCATAAAACACATAGCACACAAAGTAAAATAACTCATAAAGGTGAACTAAGGATCCTCCTCCTCATCATCTAACACTATATGCTCCGCTTCTTCATCATCATCCACCAACTCAACATCATCTCCAATATCATCTTCCTCTTCCTCTTCAAATTCCTCTTCCTCATCTTCATCAAACAATTGAGTACGCGCTTGAGAGGATTTAGAACCAGAGGCATGAGCGGGAGCTTTTTCTTTGTCCCTTGCCGAAGTTTTAGCGGTGCTAGTGCTTGTTGATCCTCTACGCCTGGTGCTATAGTGGGACTCATTAGCACCGCAAGCTTGAGCAACAGCTGCCCAAGTCAAAGTATCCCCTTCAAACACAACATCGTCATCATCTGAATCATCTTCCATTCTCCCAAGCAACCACTCATTACTTTCATCAATTTCTTTTAAGAGAATAGGATCTCTAGAGCTACTCTCTTCACGTCTGCACCTCAATGCACGATTTGATTTGACAAAAACGAAATCGTTTAGTCGGGATTGCGCTAGCCTGTTTCTCTTCTTGGTGTGAAGCTGTTAACAAAAGTAAATAGGTTTAATTTGTTACTAATAATTTAAAAAAGTCTAATAAATTATATGAGTGGATAGTTTTTGTAAGTTGCAACTTACATGTTGAAATACACCCCAATTCCTCTCACATCCCGTTGCACTACAAGTAAGGCTAAGGATTTTTATGGCAAACTTCCTTAAGTTGGGTGCCGAAGATCCATATAAACTCCACCATTGAGCTATTAAAAAAACATTAGAATAAGCATTTAGTTAAAACAAAAAAGACCTTTGGAAGTTTTCTATGAATATTCAATATTCTTACCAGGAGCTAATGATTTTCTTTGCCTTATTGCCATGGGCATTCCAAACAAACCTTGAGAAGTTTTGTATGAATTCAATTCGGCAAGAATCTTGTCTTGAGTCTCCAAATTCGGAACCATTCTTGCAATGCAATCAAACAAACCCTTCATCACTTCGCTACAATCTTCAATAGATGGGTTTGAATAGTAGATTTCTGGATTCAAATAATGTCCCGCCGCATGTAAAGGTTGGTGAAGTTGGCATTCCCATCTTTTGTCAATATAGTTGAATGCCTCCTCATAATTCTCCTCCTTGTTTGAAAAGCTCTGAGCAATAACCTCCTTAGCTCTATCCATAGCCTCATAGATATAACCCATAGGTGGCTTTTTGTCTCCATCAACCATGCGAAGAACCTTGACGAGGGGACTTGTCAATTTAAGAGAATAGAAAATATTCTTCCAATAACTCTCTTGCAAGATATAGGATGCCATCTTCTTGCCCCCCGCATCCTTTGACCATTTGCTATTGCTCCATTCTTAAGAAGTCACCATCTTCCTCAAATTGTTTTTTTGTTTGTGAATTGAGGAAAGAGTGATGAATGATGTAGCAAATCTAGTCACGGCAGGCTTATGCAAGTTCCTTTGATTAGTGAATCGCCTCATCAAGTTCACAAGTGCAACGGAGCTATGGATATAAGCATTGATAGCCATGCTCTTCTTTAGAGCAATCTTGACTTTCGGAAATTTTTTTCCAATGTCTTCCAACATAAGATCAATGCAATGTGCGGCACATGGAGTCCAAAAGAGGTGTTGCCTCTTAGCCATTAATAATTTTTCTACATAAATATTTTTATAAAAATTAAATTAGAAATTGCAATTTATGGAATAGGAATAGAAAAATATGTAGCTAACATATGAAGAATGTAGATAAGTAGATGATTCTTAGTTTCTTACCAGCTTTAACGTTGTTAGATGCATTGTCGGTCACCACTTGGACCACATTCTCCTCTCCAACTTCCTCCACCATATCATCAAGAACCTTGAATAAAAGGTTTGCATCCTTTATAACTTCAGAGACATCCATTGGTCTAATAAAGACCGAGTCTTTTGGAGAGTTGACAAGAAAGTTAATAATATCCTTTTGAACGGTAGTATTGCGCCATCCATCAGATAATATAGAACAACCTATATCAGCCCATTCTTTTTTATGCTCCACTATTGCCTTCTTCGTATCTTCAACTTCTTTTTTGAGGAAAGGGATTCTCAACTCATACATCGAAGGCGGTTTCAATCTCGGGCGAAATTGACCAATAGATTCACAAGTAATAGCAAAACTATCAAAAGTAGCGGCATGAAAAGGAATCCCGGCATCATAAAACCACCTTGCTAGGTCTCTACAAGCCTTTTCTCTTAACTCTTTCCTACATAGCTTATTTAGTGTTTTTTGCCTCCCTTGGTCCTTTCGAACCTTGACAACATTTGCGGGATTCGGAGTATAGTACATATCCAATGGACGTTTTTGCCTAGGTTTCTTAGAAGGCACATTATTACTTTCCTTTGTTCCACTTCCGCCACTTGCATGTTTTCCGCTTCTAGGATTCATTTCAACACATTCATCATCGTCATCTTCATCAACAAAGTAGCCTTGCGGCATTTGTCTAGACATGTGATATGCTTCCTTTGTCGATTTTTTTAGCTCCATATAGTCTTGGATTTCTTTTCTAACATACTCCGGCACTTTTTTACAGCATAGAGTATTACGATATCCTCCTGCTAAATGTTGCTTAAGCCGAAAGACTCCTCCCAGGGTCCTCACTCCACAAAAGTTGCAATAGAAATTATTTTTATTATTTTCATCTTGCCTACCATACTTTCTTCCCGGATCTAAAGGTTTAGAGGAGACCGAACCCGTAGGAGTACCGGATGTATCCTCCATTCAATTCAAGTAATTCAAGTATTCAACCCAAAAATCAACACCACAAATGAGTTCACTACAATTTTCAACCAAAAAAAAAAACACAATCAATTAGACAAGAAAATATATAATTAAAAATTTAAAACTGAGAATGTGAGATTCTCAAAAATACCATAGTCAATCAACAGAAGTTCCTTCAAAAATACTTACGTCCAAAATAATAAATTAACTAGACTCAATATAAGATTAGGCCCGCAGTGATTTTAATTTTTAAGCAAATGGAAGTGACTTACCCCCCAAAAAAAAAAAATTTAAGCAAATGGAAGTGCCCTGCCCCCTGCCCGTGGCCATTTTAATTAAAAGCAGGAAGTCTGGCTTTGGGGGGTGTATTCGAGAATCCAATCAAGCAGAAGCGAAAAGAAGAGGAGAAGGGTCTGGTACTGTAGTAGGGGCATTGTCTGCAACCAATTCATGCCCCAAAAAAAGGGAAAGAAAAGCTCGAAACCACTGCTATGGTGGTCGAGGCACAGAGAAGACGGAGGAGGAAGAGGGGGAAGATGAAAAATTGAAAGGAGAAAGGAGTAGAAGCACTTACATGGCCCGATGGAGTCTAGGGTTTCGCTGAACAAACAGAGAGCAGAAGAAGACTTAAATATTCGCCAGCCAGATGCACCAGAAAGCACGAAAGAGCAAGGTAAGTCGCAGTGGAGGGCCTCAAGCCCCTGAAATTGGCCTTTGTATTTGTTTTTTCCTTTTTTTTTCTCGAACAGCACAGTTAAGATCAATGAAGCCCAGAAGGCACGCGCCCCGCGCCTCACCCCGAAGCCCAGAAAAGCCCCAAAAAGCCCGCGCTTAAAGAATGGGCTGCTTCTGACCCCCTTCAAGGCGCAACAGTGTGCGCCTCGGGCTTCTGTGCGCCTGGGGCGCGCTTTTTTAAACACAGGTATACACATGGGTACTATTCAGATGGGTATTATTCACATCGATTCTACCCATATGGGTATTACCCGCGGATATCCACAGGTCTGTATTTCTATAACTTAGTTCACATATGGCAGAAATAATTCACTTGGGCCGCTGATGAAAAGATCAAATTACATGGATATTTTCTAGAGTGGGTCACAGAATAGAATTTAGAAGCACTTTCACAACAAAGCTGCATGTTGCTGATCAAAGAATGGGTTACCACAGATTATATATTATTATTATCATTGTTATTGTTTGTTGTTGTTATTATTATTTTATTTTGTAGTATTCTATACTATCAAATGTTATCTAAATATGATGGGCAAGCACATATGTTCTAAATCAAGGTTGCTAGAACCGAACCGGATAGTGAACCGGTCATGACACTGGGTCGATGGTCCGATCGGTTAGACCGGTTTGATCAGATTTTGAAAATTTAGATGTTTTTCCATGTAAAATTGGAAATCATTCCCTGTACAATCATTTTTTTTACTTTCAAACCTTTATTCATGCATATAAGCTAAAAATGAAAATGAAAATTAAAAATTAACACATTACGCAACATCCATGTTGGCATCTTTCAACTTCCAAGAATTGTCTAAAATTCCTATAATCCACATATGATATACCAAAAGGTGAAAACAAACCCAGAAACTCGAATGTCATAATAAAAGGCATACAATGTCCATAATGAAATTGCACAACACAAATTGGCATACAATGTCCACAACACAACAACACAAAGAACAACTTCATGGTTCATAATGAAAGTATGAAACAAATTGTCTTCAATCTTCATCGCTAGAGTCGGATTTATCTCCATCTTCATTTTGGGTTGAGGTTCCAACATCACTAAATGAAGAGAAATCTAACCCTTGTTGAGGCGTTACTGCATCATCTTCTTCTTCATTTTCTCCGTTAAGATCAACTAACCAAAAAAACAAAAAGGAACGACGAACATTATGATTTGGACATACCAACTCCAAGAGCATTGTGACTTTAACACATATATATAAGACATACCAACTCTATGTTGTTGAACATTGTGATTTCTTTGTTCCTCATTGTGGAGCATACCCTACAACTCAGTATAATCAAGCTCTCCTTCAGGTTCATCCTCAACTACCCAAAGATCAACTTTCGCCACGCACTCAATATCAATGGGATCATATGGCCTTTTTTTGTTATAAAGCCTATCACCAAAAACATGTACATGAATATAATTCAAACAAGAAAAATATGATCTTATAATGTTACTAATTAAGAAAGTAACTCACCTATTCTTTAAACGGAGATTATAACTTCTCATGGTCCAAACGGTTCCTCCTTTTTGTATGAATACGCTCAAAAACGCTCCAATTTCTCTCGCACCCTGAAGAAGATGATGTTTGGCTAAGGAGTTTGATAGCGAACTTCTTCAAATGAGGACAATCATGTCCAAACAATCGCCACCATTCATCTACATGATAAAACAATACATAAGTTAGAATTAACCATAATTTTTTTTAAAAATTATAACTAACAACTCAATTAGATTTGGAAGCATACCTGGGCGAGTAGTCTTGCAAGAAGTTAGAACTAGTTCCCTTCCAAATCGTTTCTTACGTTCTCGAAACACCATGGTTTCCTCGAGAAGCTTAGTCTTACTTCCTCCAGTGATCTTAGATTCAATAACTTCAAGCAGGCCAGTCATAACCTCAGGCTTTTGGCAGAAGCTAGCTTGATCATATTGAAATGCCGGATTCAACCAATAAGCAGTAGCGTGAATGCTCTTACGCAATTGCCTATCCCATCGTTCTTTCACAATGTTAATGTAAGGCTAATACAACCTGCCCTTATTCTTAAACATTGCCTTGATTGCCTTTCTTGCTTTATACATCCCCTCATAAACATATCCCAATGATGGTTTCTCATCAGAATCAACAATACGAAGCAATCGCATAAGAGGGCTAACATTTTTCACAATCACCAAGCAATCATTCCAGAACTTATTATCCAAAACAATTTCTTTCATTTGGCCTTTGTTAGCCTAGAAGGTCTCCATGCACTAAAATCAGCACTAGTTACCAAGGCTTGCAAATCTAGCTTGTGATCATGTATACTTTTCAATGCAATAAAAGTGGTAGCAAATCTAGTATCTCCAGGGCGTATAATTTCACTCCAACGTTGTCTCCTCCTTAGCCAAGCTAATGCCCACTTGTGATTATAGACAAATTTCGTCACTTTAGATCCACGCTCGGCTAAACATATAACATGAGGCAATTTGCTAATGTCTTGCAACATTAAGTTCAAACAATGTGCGGCGCATGGAGACCAACAAATATTACCATACTTGTCATGCAACAATCAACCCGCAGCTTTGTAACTGGCACCATTGTCCGTCACCAAATGTATAACATTTTTATGACCAACCATGTCAATAATTTCCGCAAATAAATTGCAAAGAGTTTGAGCATCAGTAACAAAATCAGAAGCATCAACAGATTTGATGAAAGAAATCCCTTTAGGGAAGTAGACAAGAAAATTAATCAAAGACCTACGCCTCCCATCAGACCATCCATCACCCATTATTGTGCATCCAGTATCGGTCCACACACTTCAATATGATTCAATGAGCAACCTAATTTCATTTTTAACTTCTCCTAATAACTTCACCCTTAAAGCTTCATAATTAGGACCCTTGTATCCAAACCTGATGGAGGCTATAGCATCTATCATTTGTTGATAATATATAGAATTTGCACAATTGAAGGGTATACAACAATCATTAAAAAAACGAGCTACAGCCATATTGACTTGCCTCCATTTTTCTGGGCTTTGTAACTTGGCCTTGATCGAAGGTTGGGCACCATGACTTGTCCCCGGAGGAAAGTAAGATTCAATCCCACTAGTAGCTTTCCTTTTGCTTGAAGACTTGGCATTTTGATGAGAGCCACCACCTTCATTACTTGAAATCCCTCCACTAGCATATTGACCCTCATTTTCATGTGCATTTGACCTAAATGGATTTCCTTCCTCACTATTGATTTGCCGCTCTAGCTTTTGTTGAGCAAATTCATTCAAACTTTGTTGCATCCGGAAGCGAACATCATGAGGAGCTGATTTACATGGGCCTACATCCCCTTTTTGTCCAGTAAGGTGCTTTTTCATCCTATGTATACCTCCACCCTTTATGACTTTCTCACAAAAATTGCAAATCAATAGCCTCTTCCCATCGTTGGATTTTGCCTCAGTTACATGAACCCAAGCTGGACCAGTTTTTTGCCGAACTGATTCTGCATTAACAGCAGAGGAATCAGGGGTCGGGGTAGATGAAGGTGGAGAGCTGTCCCTCATTGCTAGTTTCTGCAAATTTCACATGTACAAAAACAGAACACTTATTTAAGCTACTAAAGGCTGAAGCAATTGAAGTTCAAGCACTCAAGAAAATGAAGTTCAAGCACTGAAGGCTGAAGCAACTGATAGAAATCAAAGAAACGAAAAGCTGAAGTTCAAGCACTCAACTCAGTCAACTGAAGTTCAAGCAAACAGAACACGCAATTTAAACAAAAACAAAAAGAAGAACGAACATGAAATTAATCAAAATGAATAACAAAAATCAAAGAGAGGATGAGGGTACTCACAGACAGTCGAAGGCGAGCTCAAAGGCCAAAGCTCAATGGGCGAGAGTCGAGACCGTGACCCACGAGTCACGACAGCAGCAGCCAGCCCCAGCAACAACTCAGCAAGCACCGGCAGGCAGCAGGCAGCAGATCAGATCGACAGAGATGAGGAGAGTTTGAGTCTTTGAGAGAGATCGAGATTGAGAGACGAGCCCCGTGAGCTTGGGAGACAGGGAAGTCATAGAAGAGTAGAAGATGAAGAATGAAGAGAGAGAATTCAGAATTCAGCACTGGCAGTGGCTCAAGAGTAGGGTTTCTGTCTTAATTTCTTACCTGGACCGGGTTTGCTTGCCAAAATAACCCGAAAAAAGTAGCTTGGCCCAGCAAAAAGCCCAATTTCACTGAAATACCGGTTGAACCATGGTTTACCCAGTTCAACCGGTTCACCCGATTCTCACCGTTCATGGCGATTTTGGCTGGTTCAAAGGTCTGGACGAGTTGAAGCACTGATTAGACCGGTGAGGGAGTCGGTTCACAGTTGGACCGGTCCGACCGGCCGGTCCGGTCCGGTTTCTGTAACCTTGATCTAAATGAATTTACTTATTGTTATTTCATCTAACGTCCAGGAAAAATGAACAAGGGAAAAATAAAATCGATCAAAGTGACATAAGAGAATTTTCTATCTCAATTGTTGGATGACTGACCCTTAGTTTCAAAAAGGCGCATTGAGGCGACTACTTTGGCGCCTTTAAGCACGGTGAGGCGAGGCGAATCCTTTAAGCGCGGTGAGGCGTGCGCCTCATTGCGCCTTAGTTTGAGGCACGAGGTGACCGAAGTGAGAGTTTTATTGATCTTAATTGAGAAGTGAAGCTATAGGACAAAGAGGAGAACTTTTAACCATTAAAATAGCACTTATCGTAGTCTTATATTGCGATTTTGAGCATAATCCCTCATGCAATTGACAAACTCTAAGATTAAAAAACGCCAATTTTCAAACTGTCAAGTATGGAGACCTAATGGTGCTAAAAGAGGGTTGAATGTCCATCTTCGGTTACCAGCTTCCTTCTTCCTTCTTGCCTTGTGTGTGGGGGGTCATTAGAAGTCTAGATGGGAAGGGGGTAGGTTAGAATTTGTGCATATTATTTCGTTTTTCATTCATAGTTTTATTTAATAAAGATTTCCTATAGTCTTAATGTGTTATATTGTGGAAAATTCTTTCCTTCTCATTCTATCTTTTATTTAGGAAAGAACCAGCCATATTTTTTATTTTATTATATTTTTCTGAGTTAAAGAAGCCATTTTTTCTTTCCTTTCTCTCAGTTTTGATTTTTTTCTTTCCTTTAAAATCTTATAGTAAGAATGTTTCTTACTAGATTTGTATTTAAATAATATAATATAATTGACTTTTTATCGTATTTTAAACTATTTTACGAATGTTCTTAACATTATAACGGTTTATATTAACATCTAATTCCATATTGATGCAATCATATAACTCATTTGGGCAAAATCTATCTGCCAAGTATATTTTAGGCATTTCTGTGTAAAGGTGCACCTCGCATCCGTGATGCGTGCGCCTTCACCTCGAGGCTCATGCCTTGCGCTTCGGAACCTATTGCGCCTCAATGCGCCTCGCGCCTTTTTAAACTAAGGACTAGCCAAAGATACTAGTATAAATATCACCCACCGTGCATGGCACATATTTAGTCTCCTGTCAACAAATTCAAAAGAAAAAGTAGTTGTACTTTTTTTGATAAGGAAAAAGTAGTTGTACTTACAACATATGCTGAGCTTTAATAACCATGCTTCAAACATGAACAAAGATCTTGGGATTGAACAACGATACTTCGACCATCAACACCAATCCTAAGACTAAATAACAAAGCTAATAATTTTAGGGGAAGTAGTCTCCTTTGGATAAAATAAGGGCCATTTCATTTCCAATAAACCTAGAAAAATAAAATAAAATAGTAACTAGTCTTTGAGACTACCAATGAAACCGAATAAACTATGGATCTTTGCTAACAAGTTCCGAAAAAACAAGTTACCTAAATTACTTAAAAATCTAATTTAGGGGGATTTGCAAATTGTTTGTCCCTCCTCATCATTGAATTGTCAGCATGGATCAACCCAGTGAAGACCACTGAGAATGCATTCTTCAATAAAAGTCAAATCACTTGCGAATTCCACAAAGACTCCTACAAAACTTCACATTTGGAGAGAGAACGAGAGAGACAAAGAGGGATACGCATAGCAACTCATTCAAACACGAAGCAAACCCTACCATAGAAAATCGAAACCAATCTACCCCGATTGTATTTGACTCAAACTTTCATAGAAAAAACAAATGAAAACCGAGGGGAAAAAAAACAAGAAGAGGGATCTGTGTTTAAAAAAGCGCGCCCAAGGCTCACAAAAGCCCCAAGCCCAACCCCTTGCGCCTTGCAAGGGGTCAACCTAAGCTCATTATTTAAGCCCACAAAAGCCCGCGCTTTTCTACGCTTCAAACCGAGGCTCAAAACGACCTAAGCCTGCGCTTTATGGAAAAAGATGTTGGAGAGAGAGAAAAAGGGACACACCATAGAAAAACACAAATACTTACAGATTGACTCTTACCTTTGCTATATTGTTGAATTTCGGGTAGAAACTCTTATCTAATTGCATCCAATTCCTTCGAGTATAGATTAAATTGAAGAAGCCTAATTTAGAAACCCTAATTTTTGGATGGAGGGTTGGTTGTAATTCAAGAATTATACAATGTTCAAATAAAGATAGAGTTGATCAATCTTTTCCCACACTTTTGCGGCAGCTGATCTATGCTGATCTCTTCCTCTCTCTAGATGGGAAATATGGTGCCACCAATAATATGGAAAGGATTAAAGAAAATACTTCCCTTCCATTCTAATATGTTGTTAAATATTGTTTCCTTCCTCTTTGTCCCCCCCTCTCTTTCTTAAAATGCCTTCAGAATTTTTGGATCCAATATAACATACTATAGAATGGTCTGCTGTGATGTCTAATCATTTGTTTAATGTTATCATCTAACTTAGTTGTCCAAATATGGTTTGGAAAAGATTTTTAAGCATTTTTGAGTAGAAGTGCACATGTGTCCAA
Source organism: Carnegiea gigantea (assembly GCA_029747015.1). Classification (NCBI taxonomy): domain Eukaryota; kingdom Viridiplantae; phylum Streptophyta; class Magnoliopsida; order Caryophyllales; family Cactaceae; genus Carnegiea; species Carnegiea gigantea. The sequence goes on from JAKOGI010001895.1 coordinate 48,223, forward strand.
AAAGCTCGCACCTTCACCTTAAAGCCTGTGCCCCGGGCACCACGACCCTTTGCGCTTTTATGCATCTTGGGCTTTTTTAATCTAAGAGAGGGATTAATTTTCACCTGAAGATGAGATCGAATTAGACAAATTCTGGCAATAGAGTTAGCAGAAAAGTTGCTGATTGGAGCTGTGAATACCAATTACAAATTCAGATCTAGAAAGAAAGATAAAATTTACAAAATCTCATCAAAATTAGTCAAACCTCGGGGACACCTTCGACTGCTTCAAAAATGCATTCTCAATCATCAAATTTGACAAAATACTGAAAGTCGAGCTCGAATTTGTGTTGTTCCCATTGCTAGCCCAGTTTGATTGGATGAATTTTGCACCAATTTCAAATTTCTAGGTACAATTGTGGAGTTAGGGTTTTTGTAGGGAAAAGTGAGAAGGTGATAGAGATAGAGATGTTAAAGCAAATAGTCGAGAGAAGAGAGAGATGTTGAAGCAAATAGTCGAGAAGAGATAGAGATGTTGAAGCAAATAGTCGAGAGAAATAATATGCTGGCTTGAGAAAGGAGAGAGAGCGTTAAAGAGCTTGAGGGTTTTTTGTAATTGTATTTATTGTATGAGGGTATTATGCTCCCTTTAGTCATTGTCATTGGGTACATGGATATCGTATTAACCACCAAATAAACATCTCAAATATGAATAATTACCCATCTTCTACCCATTACCGATTTTAAATGGGTATTACCCATCTGATATAAATGGGTAAGGGTGGGTATCCATTCACTGGGTGCAAATTCCCACACCTTTGTAGCTTGCTACAACTTCTTATTGCTCCTTGCAGCTACTTTTAGCTTTCTTACAACCGTTCACAACTCTTCACACGTAAACTGCTTCTAGCATATAGTTTCGTACAACTTTTACAGCTCCTTGTAGCTTCTTACAGATTTAAGTTTGACCATACAACTATACAAAACGGGCCTGAGGGTATAGCCTAGTCTACAATGCTCTAGCTTGTAATGGTGGACAAAATTGGAAAGGGGATGACAGATAGCAAGGGACATGGAAGATAAGGTGAAGAGCTCATTGGTCCTTTGACCAAATCCCCCTGGGGGACTCAAAGCAGTTGAGGGAGTTAGGTGAACTGGTGAAGGCAAAACAGCAAGGCCAATTTGTAGGGCATGCAAAATGGACTGGATTCTTTAAAGAGTTTATGCAGCCTTCTTTCTAGTGGTAAAAAATTGGCTATAAGTAAGGATCATGCCGCCTATGTTTAGATTGATTCTGGATTGTTTGTGCTTTTATTCTTCATTAGGCAAGAGGCCTTCTCATTACGTCTGTTGTTTTTAAAGGTGGGGGCAAGTAATATGAAAATCATATGCAGTGATTTGAGGCTGTTAATAAAATTTCGGAACTTTGAATGTTTATATGTGATTAAGAAATTTAAGATGGATCTCTTGTAGATGTATGCCTGTAATTGTCTTGTGATATCACTGCTAGTAGATTTTCGTGTATGATTAGCAGGACGATATTGGTTGTACGTTGTAGAAGCTGGCATCAGTTACGTTACCTTGATACGCCTCTCTCTGAAAACGAGAGTGTGGTTTTGATTTGGAGTGCATTCTATGATAGCATATTTGGCCACCTGTGTGGCTGTGTTTATTTGGAAGCAAGTGAAATTGTTAATGAATGACGTAGAATGTTCTCTTTCGCAGTGAGGTTCTGAAAAATGAGCTGCCTCCTGCTGTCATTTATCAGGTAGGTTTCCAAAGTCTTTGCTTTGTGGTGGATGGGTTCTGAATACCTTGGTTTTTTTTTCTTTTAAGGATGCACTGCTAAATGTTGCTACTTGTCTTTGTCTGCTCTTTAGGAACTCTTTGTTAGTAATAACCAATTGCTTGGACGATAGTTTTGTGTGTGACCAAGTGCTGAAAATTATGATTGTAATTCTCATAAGTTTAAGACGATCATTGACCTCCCTATTCACTAGGAAACTATTCAGTTCTTTCTCCCAGAAAATTCTTAGAGTTTATGTCGCCCAAAGTTATATCTTTTGATTTTCCCATCATTGTGGATCTATAATCCTTGTGTTCCTGATATCTGAAGGATCCTGTGATTTTTGTCTCTTTTTTTCTTTTCCCTTTTTCTACATAGGCTACTTGAAATAGAGGGATGAAGAATCTTCATGTTGGGGGTTCAATGGAGTTGGTCTACTGCTTATTACTTGTTATAGTTTCTATTTCTTTTAGGAGGACTAGATGTCCTCATTGGAGTCTTAAGTTCCATTTTTATTTGCTACTGTAATTTTTTCCCCATCTACAAAATGGTGTACAAAAATAATCTCATGTAAACCTTTTTAGGACCCACCTTATATCAGGCCAAAATTTACCATCACTACTGAATGCACTTAAGAGTTAGATCTGCAATCTACGTGTGAGTTTATATTGATTACTAGGTGTACCCCAATTCCAGCTTTGTCAATTAAAATGTATGCGATAATTGATAGAACGTTGTTCAACGGTACATTGGAGTGCAAACCAAAACATGCTGGATTTGGTCTTGGACCCAAATTCATTGGTGTCAGTCACACCAGCAATTTTGGACTTTTTTTCTTCTTTTCTCTGTTTATTTGTTTCTCTGAAGTTGTTTACGAAAGGTGTTTCTTGTTCCTGTTAAGTAGAGCCCAGTGGACGCTAGTTCTTCATATGACCCTATGGGATTGTTACTATGTTGATTATTTATACTTTTGCATCATTAGCTGGGTAAACTGTTAGTTGCGGAGTATTGACCTTGAATTTAGTGGGGTTTCTTAATCTTGTTTTGATGGGCCAATCACAAAAGGTAACCAGATCTTCAACCAACACGTTGCAGTGTTCTCTGATTTATCCCTTGTTTTTCTGGGTGGGCATGCATCTGGTGCAAAACGGAAATTAGAAAATGTTTTTACAGAGATTGTTGCTAACATTAAAGCATATATCTAATTTTAGGATATAACTTGTTTGCATATTTCTTAGATGCATAGTAGACAGATAGGAATAGAATTCTAATGTGTTATCTTATTAGGATGAGCCTTTAGAAAAGTAGTATTCCTTTAGGTAGATTTCTGGAATATCTTTATCTTATATCTGTCTTGTTTTCCAGCAGTCTGGCTAGGTCTCTCCAGGTTTTGCCAATAGGCCTTTGTAATTATACACTCAAAATTTTTGGCCATTGAGGATGGAAATTTGAGAGTTTTTCGTGTGCTTTTGTGTGTGTGTGTGTGTGTGTGCGCGCGCGCGCGTGCACTTGCATGTGCGCGCACTTGCATGTGCATGTTTTCTGCTATTTCTGGCAAATTGTTGAAAATGTACCTGATAATGATAAAGTTGAGTGTCATGTTCTCGTTTAACCACACATTTTGCTCTTACAATTGATTCCAACTGGTTTTGCTCTCTTCTAAAGTTTCCAATAAATTTTCTTCTTTGGTAAAATTCGAAGTTGGTCCCACATGCCAGTTTGCGCCATTGGATGTTCCTGCTGCTGTTGATGCTTTCCTTGGCTACTGGAAACCAAATGCTGTCATTCTTTTGGAAGGTGAACTGTGGCCAAACCTTATAATGGCTGCGTCAGAAAGTAAGGTAAGAAGTAAGAACTGGTTCTTCTTTAATAATCAAACTTCCTTAGACTTCAGAGTATGCTTTCCGGTGGAGTAACTTTTACAAGGTGGAGTAACTTTACCAGTGCATGCCTAACTCATTACTCTTGGCAACATTTAGTTCATCAATCTGTTGTGAATTTGCGGTTATGTAGTTGTGTATGGTCTGTTATGAAGCTACTGGCTGCTGAATTAGTCTTAAGTTCTGGAAATCCCTCAAGCACATTAGTTGTCTTGGAATAATTATTCTGGATAAGTATATCACTCCAGCTGGCTCTCTTCTTCCAAAGTTATCTTGCAAACTTTGTAGTTGATAAGAATTCCACTTTGGGAGCTATCTTCTTCCTCAGTTGTCTTATGAACTTCAGACTTGATGAAGATTTCACTCGAGGAGCTGTCTTCTCCCTCAGCTGTCTTGCAAACTTCAAGCTATCATCTTCTTCACCACCCGGTTTCGGCCTACAGGTTTAGAAGTAATGAGTTTGTTGATGTGGGAACCCATCTGTAAACAAAGTAACAAACAAATCAATGAGCCAAACAAGACCCACTAGGTTGGAAGTGATCGACAATAACCTGAGAAAGATTCTTTTTACCTGAGAACGATTCTTTTTCTGATGTGCTGAATTCTGTTAGCATTTTTTTGGACAATAGACATCTGTGGAAACTCATAAGACCTTGGAAATATTAGCTTCATGGCCCTAAGTATATCAGAGTATAATCTATTTTAATTAAAATTCCTGCACGGAGTTGTATCTTTTGTGATTCTGTAAAACAGTGCTTTTGTTGACTTTTGCTTCTCATCCAATCTAGGAAGCGATGTTATAACATGGAGGGATTCTTGCTATTGGATTTAAAGAGAAATAATGCAGGGAAAGTGTTTTTAATTTATTATTTTATCCAAATTTATGACGTTTGGATTTTTTTTGGTTTTTGGGGGGGGGGGGAAGAGGGTGGATGTTATCATGGTAGGTAGCAATAAGAGGGAATAAATGGAAAAAAAATAGGGAATACAAACTGAGAAATCGAGAAGGTGCACATACCTCAATCTAGAGCCTAGAGAAGAGAGTCCAAACAAAAGGAAGGCTCAATTTTTGGGCTGATTGAGCATTCAGATTTCAGAGGTCTTCTTCAGAACACTGTTTTCCCACAAGGATCAGTCAAGTAGCTTGTGCAATGTTTTTTGTCTTTATTTTTCCATATGAACAGTATTAGATCCTGTGCATGATTCCAGCTGTTGCATATTGAATTATGCTTTTGCCCACTTGCTGCTTGATGCATTCCAATACTTCTTCAAACTAGGAGCCGGGTGATGAGAAAAGGTTTAGTTTCTGGAGATTTAGATATGAACATCAGGGATCAGTTAATCTGAAGGAAGGAGCAGAATCAACAGATCATCATGGTGTTGATGAAGTGATTGAGGTTGAATGTTTCAAAAAAGAAAAGGAAAAAAAAACGCAGTCGAAAGTAAGTCACCAGTGTTAAAGACTTAGACTTAGTGACATTCTTTCGCAAAATTACTTCAGAAAAGATGTTCAGCATAGCCCTACGAAAGAAAAGTCTATCTGCTGTTACAGAAGCAAGCTCTTTCAGGGTGTTGTGATATGCCCATTCCATCAAGCTAGATTAGAAGCAGTCAAGCAGACTTTGCAGGGCTTCTGTAGCCCTCTCTATTCTGCATTTGAGGTGCTTGATTCCTGTCCCTTGGAAATATGGCAAGCCTTACTTTATGCGTTCTAATTGAGTCTTAAGCTATATTGTCAGTAAATTTGTCAAATTGATTAATATTTTCGGTTTAATGTATACTGGATGGGCTAAAGGTTCATTATTTGTTGCAATGTCTGCCTAATCTTCTGAAGCACGACATCTTCCGTTCGATGAGCTCTGATATAGTGCATTAGAAATTCAGTTAACTGAAATAATTTGTGTTCTTGATGCGGTTAGCTTCATTAAAGAGACATTCACATGTACATTTTGTATTCTCTTTTCTTTCTTTTCTTCTCAGATTTGAGCCTCAGAAGTTAATGGGCTAGCTGCTCTATCTGTGAAATTCTGTAAAACTATTTCTTTAAGAACTAAAATTTGTAATGCACTAGAGAGCTGTATAATGCCCATCTCTTAGATTCATTTGATGGATGATATGATGGCACAATTTTTCCAAGATTTTGGTCCTGCCCCTGTTCCAGTCAATACTATGGTATTGTGATTCAGTTAAGCAAGCAAATGCGGTTTATCATTTGATGATGTTGAAATTGTGTTTTTTTTGTCTTAATTTCTTTAGGGTGGATTATTTTTCCATGATGTTTTGGTGTGGGTTTTTTTTTCTTTTTTTGGTTGGTGTCGTTTTGGAGTTTGGTCATAACATTTGTTTCTGCTTTCAGATAACATTGGCATTGATAAATGCTCGAATTTCTGAAAGATCTTTTCAACGGTGGTCTATGCCGGCAATTCTTCCACTGATCACATTGATGCTGTCAAAATTCTCCTTGATTGTGCCACTGGTATATGACACTACTTAAATTTTTAAACCGTTATTTGCCAAGTGTACTGTCTTTGAACTTGTGACTTCTTGCAGAGCATGGCAGAGGCCATCCATTTTCAGCTACTTCAAGCTTCGCCTTTCATTGTTAGCGTTTCTGCTGACTTGAAATATTGTAAGCACATTCTTCTGCTTTGTCCATTGTATTATCCGCCCTTCCCCTGCTCCTAGTGTGAAATTTTGATGTATGGAGAAAATCAACATGCTATTCTTTCCACTTTATAATTAATAGCATAGGGCCTGTGGACGCTTTTGTTATTAAGGTTGGTAACATTATTATGTGTTACATTTGTTGGATTATGCTAGTTTATTCCCTACTCCCAAGTCCCAAGTCATGAGTCCCTTGCCTCTTTTTTTGAAAGGTGAGTGAATATGAATTTATTTTCTCTAATTATGTTCTTATATTCTGAAATAATGTCCACACCAAAATTGATGATGTTGATCAATTAATAAATTGGTAAAGATATACCTTATGGAATGGTAGTCAACTATTGATCAAATACATTAAAAATTTGCATGTAATACATTAAAAAGTAGTTAGCAAGGTTGGAGATTAGGTTGACGGATGCTAGGAACTTTCCTATAGAGGAAAAGGCTGCAGTCCACTAGTCATTTCTTAACATTTGGTCCTCTCTGAAGATAGGACAATCTGTAGCGTGCAGGTATTCTTTGATATACCAAATAGCAACTTGCAGACCAATTACTTAACTGAATTCTAAAAAATAATAGTAAAATAAATATATGATTTTTGACGAATAATTAAGTGCTCAAATGCCGATACCTATAGTCACGGAAAAATGCAATGGGTGATTAAGATAGTTAAATAAAAATGGGCAAGGCTTTATGTTTTAAGGCACTATTAGAGAATAATTCAACCGGTATATTTAAAGAAAATATTGCTCTATGTATAACAAAAAGAGCCATTGGGAAGCATATGAAAAGGCATGAATCACTCTCCTGCTAGCACAGTCATCAATGCCAAAATATGTAGGTGACTCCCACAAGCATAAAATGTCAATAACACTTGCAACGGCTGGTAATAAGCTCCAATGAACCCCTATTCTCATCATTAAAACCAATTAAAGAGAGAGAGCAACCATAAATGTTTACCAATACTTAAAAAACAATTTTAACAACACAGTACCAGGGCAATCATTGCGAAGATACTGTAAACAATAATGACAATAAGAATAAAATGGTTTTTGAATCATAACATTTTTAACATCTCCCCTTATATTTGGAAATCAGACTAATTTTAAAGTTAGCAACATACTATTAGTTGGCTTATTATATAGTAAATGGGTACGATGTACCCTTTGTTTTGAACCTAGTGGTAGTGAGCTTTGCCCTAAAGGAAAATAGTGATCCGTGTCTTAAATTTATGATCCCTTTAGCTAGATCGTTTCCACTGAACACACATCGTTGGTCTTTTTGTCAAGGTTCATAATAGTAGGGCGCACTATTGTCGTGTATGATATATTGTTTCAACGTTTCGTGAGTGTCACTAGGGAACAACCTAAGGCATCCCATAGAGGTGACCCCACCACCCACCAGGTAAACCTCAAAGGCTCAAACCTCTAATGGTGAATGGTGACTTGCGATCATGACCCACAAAATAGGTTGCATTTGGTTACTAAGAAGCACTTCTCAATAGTTCAATGATAAATTACTTGACCTTAAAATCACTATAGTTTCAAAGAACATTTTCCCATAGGAATGGGGCTCGAAAAATCCAAAAAATATAGTAGTGCTCTTTTCGGTTATCTTATTGGTTCCATCAATGGGACTACCGTACCATTGGAGTTAGTGGGACTGCCACACCATTGGAGATAGGTTTCCATTGCGTGATTGGTGGGTATTTTAGGGCTTAAGTCTCATTCCCGTTGACTGGATACTTAACCAACTAGTGTATTAGCGCCCTTGTTAGCAGATCAATTACTTTATTTTCCTATGAGATGCTATTAAAAGAAATTAAAGCAAAGGATATCAAATGTCTTGCAAATTTACATATTGATAGCGCTTTCTATGTTGTCTTTTTTAATTTAAGTTTTTGCTTTTAGCCTTCACTATAGGAGCCTGGTAATCACAATGCGAAGATACAAGACATATAGGCTTGTCAATTATGGAATATCATAGAAGAAACTTTTATGCCAATTAGCCTCTACATACAGCATCAATAAGAAATAATAGTGTGCATAGTGGACTTTCAAGTCATGGATTACCCCCTAATTTAAACCAATCATCACTTGTAGATTTAATCTTTTGTGAATTTGAGATTATATTTCCATCATTAAAACTCTAAATAGGATAACCATAATAGTGCAATCATAGTGTATTGTATCGTATTGTTCCTTTAAGTATTGAAAATACCTTTTCAAAGGTGGCAATGATTGTTGTGTCGTCTCATATCTTTCAGTACTGAAAATACCGTTTTAAAAGTGCCAATTATCGGTTTGGGTAAGTCTAGACAATCTATTTTTGCGTAGGCTATATCAGGTGTGGGTCTAGTGTACTCAAATGCAAACGATGAACTAATAATTTGTGAATACTTATGTTGGGAAACACCTTTCTCACATTCTACCTCAAATTTGTAGAAGGGTCATAATCTAATGATGCATAGTTAATCCCTGATCTGGATCTTATGATCCTACGATTTTATGACCCAAAAATCCTCCACCAATACAACTCCTGCTAGAATCTTAAATTCATTAGGATCTTATTTAGTTGGAAAAATATATGGTAGGATCCTAGTACGACGAGACCATCCACGATCTTAAATAAATTTCTATAGTGCTCTACTTAAATATACACAGGAAATCGTTCCAACAATATATATTCTGCATCAAAAGTATTCAAATAATATAACTGAATTGAATTTCTATAATATTTGTGAATGTTTATTAAGATTTTTGTTCCTGTAAAAATAATTTTCACCATTCCAAACAAATCTTAAAAACTTACAACCCTTGATGCGATTCTACGATTCCGATTCTAGGGACCCCCAGTTGACTCTAATTAGGATCATGATTCTAACAACCTTGAAGTTAACATAGGACTAGCATCATATTGGAACTTTTTCAATACCTCCTCATTAAGTGAGATTAAGTCAACATGATGCTGGATTTATTTCTTACTAATGTGGCACCTAAAATTGCTATCAATCGGTCTAAGATCCTTATTGTAAAATTCTTTCATAAGAATGGGTCTTAGTGAGTTAAATTACATCAAGATCTCTACTAAACAACAATTCGTCATCTGCCTGTAAATGGTAGAAGTACCAGGAAGCCATTTCATATTGAAATATTGTTCTTCTTTATTGATAGTCACGTCATATGAAAGTATCACCTAATCGAACTTCTAGTGCATTGTTTTGGGGCTTGCTTTAATCCATCTAAGAGTATTACAAGCTTCATGCCTTTTCCCCTTGTCCAGGCACAACATAGCCTTTAGGTTAATATAAATTCCCTAATCTGAGTCTAAAAAAGATATCATAGCATTTCATATGATCAATTTGTTTATAAAGCATTCAACACCTTGAGCGTAGGAATTGTATAAGCAAGAGTATGCATTAGGGAAAATAAAGCCTTTTACTCACGTAAAGCCTTGGAGAGTGATTCTTGCTTTGTATTTTTAACTAGAGCCATCTTTTCTCTACTATCGTTTGCAAATCCATGTAGAACCAATAGTCTTACACTCAAGAGGAACATCGATTAAAATCCAAGTTTTATAACTTGAAATAGAATTAATTATACTATAAGTAGTTTTTCCCCTAAAAAGGAGCCTCTGGGGATCTCATTGCCTCCACAAGTCATAGGCTTGTTTGTGAAAAGTGGTAAACTTGAGACTAAAGTCCTTTGGCAACTTCCTTTCACTTACATCTCTGATAGTGGAATGTCACTATCATTTTCAAAGGAATTAAATTTGAGTTGAGTTAGACTCAACCACTTGCAAAGGAACTTTGTTTCTTAAGGGGAAGACTATTTTAAGTTAAGGTAGCATTACGAGATTCTCTAATTGTATTATTTTTAGGAATCTTGGTTTTTGAGTCCTGGAGTTTATGACTAAAATTTGTGAGTACCTTTTGTGATAAACTTAATGAGCACACAAACAACAATTTATGAGACCAGCTTCCTTTTATAAATAGGTTGAGTTATCTTGAATTGAGCTTCCCTCAATTCACAAGGCGTCATATCATAGTTTTTATAAGGATTTCTATTCAAAATAAGACATTAAATCTAAAGCCTCACACCAAAGCCTATTAGGAAAAACTTGGGCTTGACAATGTAGCATTAACCATGCTGTTCCTCAATTTTATGTGGAACATTAGACAATAATAATCTGTACTTTGGAGTGTTGGACAATAATAATCCTAGCTTTGATGTTGGATACCAACAGTTTGTATTGGGAGCATATTTAGTGTATTTTTACCAACACCAAGTTTGAAAGTATTTTTAGCTAGTGATGTAAGTGGATATTAAATGTCTGGAAGTTACACTTAAAAATTCTTGCATTTTAGGCATATGCATTTGCATACCATTGTGAAATAGTTGCATTACACTAAGTAAAAACACCTTCAAACTTAATATTGGTGTAAGAATGTTAACTATACACAAAGTACACACCATTAGTATCCAACATTAAAATTTGGATTATTGTTGTCTTGACACCCCCAAAATATACACTCCCTCTGTCCCATTTTATTTGCGTGTTTTTCCATTTTTTGATAAGGAAAAGATAATATATTAAAGTAAGAGGGATAGGTGCAAGAGAGGATGCTGAAGAAGCATCCCACAAGAGATTAATAACCCCTGCCTAACAAAACCAACAATATCAAAGGTAGAGGAACCAAATACCTCCTTCCAAAAGGATAAAGTTTTGAGCCAGTTGTCTTTTATCTGCTCATGAGGAGTTTCATCCCCATTAGAAACCCTTCCATTTCTCCCCATCCATAACATCTAACAGATGGCATGCGGAATTCCACGAAAGATTATGTTTAAACTTCATTCCAAACTAAACCTTCCAAAAGCAATAATTGATGCTTCACTGTGTTAGGCACCACCCAATGAAGGGTCAAACAAGTCCAAGCTAATTCCCAAAGGCTTCTAGCGAAAGGACACTTGAGTAGAAGATGCTATGTGGTTCAAATTGACTTTGCACATGAAGCACGTATTGTTCAAAATTTTGTCCCTTTTTTTGTAAATTATCATAATTGCCTTGAGATGCTTCCCACGCAAAAAAAGCACTTTCAATGGGGCAAAATATTGCCAAATAATATTCCAAGGCAAGCCACAAACTGAAGAAGAAGATGGTGTAATGTCCACAGGGGGAAGATAGGTGAAGTGAGAATTTACTGTAAATTTTCCGGTGGCATCAAGGCTCCGTCTGACAATGTCATGTGAGGGGCTCTGAAATTAACCCTATCAAGCTCGCTAAAAACTGAGCCATACTACCTTCCTGAGGGAAAGCATCGCGAACAAAAATAGGGGACCAAATAACTGAAGAAGAGTTGTGTTCCAAATAATTAGAGACATGCCCCTCCCAATCTGGTGCGACAAAAGTGAAGGGAAGCCGTCCCACAAAGGAATTCATCACACCATCTATGATGCCAAAAAATGGAGGAGGAGCTAGAATCCACCTTGAAAGCATTGTGAGAGTAGAACCTTTCCCAACCTCTAGTAATAAACTTCTAAAGACCACCACCATAAGTGCCATTTCCCTTGCTTGGAATCCAATTCAAACTCTCCACCCCGTACTTGGCCTTGACCATGGTTCTCCAAAGCCTTTCTTTCTCATTCATAAACCTCCTTAACCATTTGCTATTCTACATGTTTTTTCTTTTTCGGGATGTCCTACAATATTTGCATAGTTTCTGTAATTATATAAGTAATCAACCTTTTTTCCCCCTTTATGCCCATAATCGTAATTTACTATATAAATGCTCTTAGATATTGCTAAGACCTGAAACTGTAATCATTGATTTTTTCCATGGCATAGTAGCTAATATTTATCCAATCAACTCCATGATCTCACAAGTTTACGTGATTTAGGCCACAGTTTGGAGTTCCACAATTTCCAAAACTTAACTTGAAACCATAATATGGTAATCAATGCTTGAAAATTGGACATATTAATTGATTGTTCTAAGTTTTAAAAAGCCAAGGTCATAATTGTCAATGATAATGTTTTTGACCAAATTCTTAATCCGTGTGTTTTGTCAAATCATGCAACTATGCAAGTATATTGGGATGGAGGGCGTATTATTATTGTCTAATGTCCCTTTTACTAATAGTTTGATGGATTTAATGATAGTTATATAGACTTTGAGAGAATGATATAATGCTTATCATCAGGGAATAAACCTTTACATTTGTAAACTCTTATATTGAAGGGGATGATAAACTACAGGTGCATTAGATTAGTCATCCTGTACATGTAATCAAAGATTCATATGAGATATGGTGACTACATGTTTACATTAGGAGGTGGTGTCATATCTACAACATTTTCCAGGTAGGTTATTTCTCATTCTACTATGAAGCAACGAGTGAATTGGTTAATTCATTTGTGGCAAGTGAAGAGGATGTTTGGCTTAAAAAAAAAAAGAAGAAAATTCTTCTTGTCTAAGATTCTTTTACTGCCTGAGCTTATACCTTCTATATCTTTAGATGTTGATTGCCAAGCCACTACAGTAATAGCCAGGAGCAAAAATTTCAATGAGAAAAGTCGGCACTTGAGATTAAGGGATAAGTCTATATGTTCTATATCTTCTATATCTTTGCATGTCATGGATCTACTCAAGGATTCAAAATGCGGTTTCGGTCCCGATTTCAGTTTCGGTAGCGGTACGGCAGAATCGCTCTAATACGGCAATCGCGTTCCATATCGCGGCTTTCGTGGCAGGAAAACATGGTTCAAAACCTTTCCAATGGGGCCGTTTCATCGCGGTTCGGCCACATTTTGAATCCATGGATCTACTTACAAAGGGATTGATGTGGTAGCATGTTCTTGAAATATTGTGGGGAATGAGATTAATTACAAGATAATTATTGTGTGGAAACCCATCTCGAGAGGTATGACAACCTCATGGATGAAGTTCAAAGGTATTGCTGATTGGTGAATTAAAAAGAGTAGTACTATATTTTTGCAGAAATTTCGGTCCTATTCTTATTACGAAGTGCCCATTAAGGTTGTGTTGATCCTGAGGCTGAGTCTCTTCTGATAGGCTTCTGGTGGGGCAAAAGCATAAGTCACATGTGGATGCTCACCTAGGGGGTGTGGTAAAGGGCTTTCATTGTGGGGTATTTTGTGGTGTCCATGATCAGCATGGACCTTGACAAGGAACACCTCTACCATGTGTGTGGTGGGCATAGTGATGAACATTTTGGACCGTGCACATCCCGATGGCAGTGTCGAGGCATCGTGATGAACATCTTGGAATGCTTTGATATTTTAACATTTAATGTTTGGTCGTTCGTTCCTTTTGATATGTTTTTAAAACTTATGATGACGTTTTTGCAAGTATATTGTTGCTGTTTTTGCTAATTAATAATTGATGAACATTTGCTTATTTTATCAATGAACATTTGCAAGGTTTATTGAGGCATAGCCATGAACATTTTTGAAATTTTTATTTTTGTTATTTTAACAGTTGACGTTTGGCTCATTTATCTTTGAGTTGATAATTACATTTCCAAAAATACATCATTGTTCCGGGAAAAACATTCACTTGGCACAGCAATGAATATTTTGGAAATTTTGATGTTTTAGCCTCTGGCGTTTGGTTTGACGTATCTGAACGTTTCCAAAAATACATCTTTGTTATGTTGCTATTTAATAGTTGATGAACATTTGCCTATTTTATCAATTAACACTCGTAAGATCTTAGTGATGAGCATTAATCTGATAGTTATTTTATATCCTTAATTGTGTAATTTGCACTTTCAAGCAAAAAATAAATTGAAAACTAAAAAAACGTGTAGAAGAAAATTAAAAGAAAAAATAATATTGTTGAAGTGAGGCGCCCCGCATGCATGCCTTGGGATCATATTACATCATGGTGCCACGAACCATGACATCATTATTGTTCTTTTAGGGAAGCATCTAATGTGCTTCAACTTCGGCTCTCTCTAGATTTTTTTAATTTTTACTCTGTTTTTATTTTGGTGTAGTGTTTCAAAATTTTCTAACTATTTATGCATGTATTAGATGCAAAAATTGGTATGTATTCGATTGCTAGTTGATTATTTATTTATGTGTAACCATCCCTTAAGTTGTATAATGTCGTTTTATCAGTTGCTTGTCATCAATGTTACGAGGTCATTAGTTCATAGTATTTTCTTCTCTTTTTTTTTTGGTTTAAAGTTCATAATGTTTTCCAACCATTTATGTGTAGTGTTAGCATTCCATCAATTTTTTTTTTTTTAAAAAATGTTGTGTTACTGGTGCTTTTCCTTGTATCATTTGTGTGGTATTTAACCTGAGGACAAAATATCATGTGTTTGTTATTTTGTGTTTGTAGCTGTTGGAGAATGTGCGACCTCATCCGCTGCTTTGACAGGTGTGGATGATTTGCGGATTCAACTCATGCACAGGTCGGCTTGGATAGCTTCTTCCATACATAAAGGCGAAGATGAAGGTCAATGTCAGAACTTTCTATTTCATGTTCAAATTGGGGGAATGTACGAGAGGGCAGGTTATCTGCCATCCTACTTGAGTGGACTGAACGACAATACCTTCCAATTTAGTTGGATGTCTAATTAATAACATTCCAAGGCATCGTCAACAAATGCCTATTGAGATGCCGACATCACCATCAAAATTAGGATGAGTAGCTTTATTCTTAGAGAATTATGAGGTCCAATGACAGGTCTATAAAGAGTAAGTGTAACATGTCACCATAAATGGTCCATTTGTCAACTCAAACTTACAAACTTTTGAATCAGAATGCCTTTCTTTGAGTATAAGTCCGGAGACTACCCAGACCTTGGATTTTCAACCCACAAACTTCTGATGTTTTTTATTGCAAGAGAAAAAATCAATATGAAACCATTTCTCCAAACTACCATCTCTATCGAATATGGGGAGACTACATGTGGCTAGCCTTAATCCTACAGTTAAATTGCATTTCTTATGCACCATAGGTTTGTGGTTGTTTGCTGCCTTTTTTCTTGTATTGATTGAGTTTACTACCTATTAATCCTTAACACCCCCCCCCCAAAAAAGGTATAGTCCATTATAATCCAATGATGAAAAACTGCTCCTTAGTTATGGAATTCCTGAAGAGATTTAACATCTGTTTTAGACTGTTGCCATTCTGTGCCTGTTCTGGGTCTTGATCATATTGATAGACTAAAACCTCTTCTGGGGTTCCAGATGACACAACTAGCTTAAGTAAGTTGATCTCCTCCGGATAACATACCACTGCGATGAACATTGGGCAATTTACTGGAATCTCTGAATGCCCTTCCAGCCCCATTACAAGAAGTGTTAAGGATAACCAAAATGATGACCTGCGAAACAAGGATAAACTGGTCCACCTTTTTATGTCTCCATCATGTGAGTTGCGTCCGTTTCTTTCACGTATAGATCGTAGAGACATGAACACTGTAACTTAGTGTAACCAGGGAGTTTGGTCTTGATTCTCATCTTGCATGCAATGCCAGTCGTTTACTATTATATTGATTTTTGCTTGTTCTTGAATTCTGGGAGTATGCATCCAAGCTGGCTACTTACTGCTGATATCAGCCTTAGTGGATCAATATGGGCTGAAACCAATCTGGTGGTGACAATCTGAAAGTGACAATCATTCTCTTAAGAATAAAGATTACTGCCAAGTCTCTGGCTATCACTGGACAACAAATTTTCTCTACTACTTTACCCTTGTAAGATGGTACTGTCCAATGAAAGATGCCCTGAAGGGACCCCTTTTCTTGTGATTTTTCTGTGAAGGATAGTGAAGACATTCAATGCTGAAATGACAAGATGCCGACTAAGAGATAAATCTTTGTCTGAATCTATATAGAGTACTTATTTGTCACCTTGTAATGCTACCTTATGCTTTCTGCACCGGAATGCCGCAAGTTCTATGGTCACAACCGGATTATTTGGAAATGTTGTGTTGGATTAGTATTTAGCGGATAAGACAAACACATTGCCTCCTCCACCTTCCCCACCCCCCGGGGGGGGGGCCCTCAAAAAAAAAAATTCAATTTTTGCAGATGTTGAGCATATGTTTTGAGCCACAATTCAGATTATGCTTTTGACATGCCCTTTTTAATACAAGTATATTATCTGTTATTCCAATGGATTACAGGCACGTGAATTTATTTTTTAGTCTATTTTTAATAGGGAAATATTAGTCACACTCTTTGCACAGGAGTATGTGAAGCCCAAATGAGTCAGCAAAAAGCTTGTCCTAGAATGCCAATAAGAGTATAAGACTTCCCTATAAAGTCTCTGGTTCTGATTGATACGGTTAAGTGGATTAAGCGTTTGCTGATTTGTGGTTGCAGTGATGCTTCGAGTTCACAGAACATTGGCCCAAATTTTCCCAACTATACTCACCATTATAGTGCCTCGACATCCTGGGCATGGCCTAGAGCTTGCCCTGGTATAGTTCTATCTATGCCCTCTGAATTTCTGCCATTTCGCTATGGGTAGTTGAGCATATTACTTGCATTCTTAGTATCAATCTGATGTATACATGCTGGACCTTTCATTATTTGAATGCATCATAACTCCTGATAGCGAAAAAGTAGTGCCAAAAGCAAAAGGAACTTCCCATAATAAGCCGATTCAGATTTTTGTTTTTTTGGGGGGGGGGGGGCTATGATCCTTCTAAAGTAACACGGCTGTCTAAAAAATCTTTCTAATTTAACTTTGTTTTCAGTCTTCACATATTTTTTCCCAGCATTTTCTCAGGGCTGATTTGGAAACTTATATGGTGGCATATCTGACTGCATTTCCATCTCGTCATAGCGTCATGATTTAGACTTTGTTCCATTTACGTATTGTGATATTAATTCAGACTAAAATGCAAGAAACTCCAGAAAGAGTCTGAAAAATATCAAGCTATCTACTAGATAGTTCAGAGGCATGGTTGTTGGCCTAGTCTAGACCTTACTTCTGTGTAGAATTTAACTTAAAACTAGATTGATGTCTCTTTTTGAAATATGTCAACATATTTGTACTGCAACCAAACTTATGGTAGGTTGTAAATTTGTAATGCCTGAAAATTATAGCATTGTGATGACCATTTTCTGAACTGATCGAGGGGACGTTATTATGATGTGTGACTTCTTTCTAACAGCTTATACCTTTATAAATCTTGTGCAGGCACTAAAGAAACGAGGCTTAAACATAGCTGTGAGGTCAGATGGCAGTAAACTTACATCAGCAACAAATATTTATGTGATTGATACATTAGGTGAAGTGTTTCTTCCATTTTGTTCTCTATTCAAGTCTCCGTTCAGGAAAAGTTGTGTTTGTCGAGAGAGAGAGAGCGAGGTAGAGTGGGATATCCTAATGCGTGACAAGACTAAATCGAAGAAGAGTTGTCTAACTTGACTTTGGAATTTGTTTCTTTCCTTGATGGGGGTTAGCTGCATTCAGCCTTCGAACATCGAAGATATACTGATAGCATGGACAATAAGATTGAAGAGTCAGATTCTTGGAAATCAGAAGTTGGTTCCTTTGGCTATTTTGTGGTATGTGGGAAGAGAGAAACCAATGGATTTTGAGGGAAAAGATTTATCCTTTCAGGATTTCAAACTTCATTTTTCACTAATGTTGTATGGTTGGAGCCAGTGCTCAATCATGGTACAAATGTGTCTTCTTTGGATTTGTATGTAGAATTATGCATGAGAGTCTCAGTTTAAAAAAGCACAAGGTGCACTGAGGCGCCAAGGGTCTTGGAGCCCAAGGCGCAGGCTTCAAGGCAAAGGCATAGGCTTCATGGACGCGAGATGCACTTTTATTTAAAATTGCTAGAAAATAAATCCCAAACCATATTCTTTGACAAATAAGTTGGATGATGCTAAGGGGAAACCATTGCTATAGAAGTTAAGAACAACATTATACAGCACAAACCTCCTGTAAATTAAAAAAACAAAAAATTCTAACTCTAAATCTGCACCACTTTCCCTTTTGTATTATCAGATATTTATGTAAACTTTAGTATTGCCCATGATATAGCTACATTCCCTGTTTCTTTCTCAGCAGTGGCATGGCCTCCCCTTCAAAAATAAAATTTAAAAAAGAACACTGAGCCTAAGGGCCCTAAACCCCAATTCAGCCCTATCAACAGTTGGTAGAAAAGAAGACCTTGAAACCTGGATGAAGAAGAAAAAAGATCCAGGAAGAATGACACAAAATAGATGAATTGAAGAAAAATAGAATGCAAGCAGAAAGGGAGAGAGGGGGAGGAAACTTGGTTTTCGGAACTTGGATGGAGTACGCCAATTGCCGGCAACTGCTTTCTGGTGACCGGAGAACTGCTCCCAGGCCCTCACCTGCTGAGTAAAAGCCCTAACACCTAACTCGATCACTCCCCTAATTTTTAGATCTAGGATTTGTGAATTAGGGTTTGCACATTAAAGCTTAATTCGACCAAATTGATTGCAATTCATCGAGGGCTTCTCTCAAATTCAGCATTGATGACTTGGGTAAGTTCTAATATGGGTAGATCTTGACATTTTCATGGCTAATTTGATAATCTTTCTCTCTTACCCATGGATGGCTGTGAGGCGCAAAAAGCGCAGCGCCTTTGCCTCGAGCGAGACGCACTTTTTAAAACTAAGATGAGAGCTTGATGGCATGATGGTTTTTGTACTCACCCTTTTGTATATCGGATGTCATCCCCTTGGTGTCTTATTGATACGCTTTGATTGCACATCAAAAGGGGGAAAAAAAAGGAACTAAAGAGCCTTTTCTTGGGTCGCATCACATTCAATACCTTTCAAATTAAATGGAATTTTGGGTTCCAGTGCTTTGGTTTTGGTAACTCCAATGTGTTTCGTCTAAAATTAGCTTTCGGAATTCAAGAATTAAATACCACCTATAATCTAGGAACTAATGTCTGACATCTAAGAGCTATCTCAATTAATGTCAAATCCTGTGACTTTTTTGAACTATAGTTGATCCTCACGTATCTGTTGATTCAATTGTTTCAGAATGATGATTCAATTGTTTCAGAAACCTAACGTTGCAATTTCACTGGAACATTAACTGCACAAGCCATTTGGATTTGGGTAAAAAGGATTAAATAATATCAGAATGTTGTCTGTGGGACCATTCATTGATATGTCTGGGATGTTGTCTGTGGGACCATTCATTGATATCTCTGGTAGGAAATTGCGGTATGTTTGATCTCAAAACTTGCAGCATAATGGTTTTGAATATTCTGCATACATGATCATGTAGACTGACTGGATTCAAAAATTCATAGTTAATTCTGTCATTTTTGTAGGGAGACGGCACTTCTATTTTGAATTTATACATTAAATTATATCTGCAGGTGAACTCAAATTGTTTTACGGGATGATGCCCATTGCAGTAATTGGAGGCTCTTTCCTGCCTAGTTTAGCAGGTCATAATGTCTCAGAAGCTGCAGCAGCTGCATGTGCTGTCTTGACAGGTTGGTAATCTTTGTGAACTTATGACACAACTTCCACAAACTAAATATTTTGATGCCTATTTTGACATTAGGATTTTGAGATGACTCGATTATAAATTAATAGTCATTTTTACATTATAGAAGCTTCCAAATTTGTTTAGCAGCATTTTTGGCTTTTTTGTTTTCTTCTCTTAGCCCTAAGGGGAGATTTTCTTTTGGTCTAGAGGATACTTCTGATATAAATGTACTGTTATTCTGTTGATATGAAAAAGGAGTTTTGGTGCATTTCAGGTCCACATATTGGACATTTTGTACCCATGGTTTCAGCGATGCAACGAGTCAATCCTCTATCCATTTTGCAGGTGTGCACATAAAAGTAAAATTTCATCTTCTATATCTTTGGAGGTGCTGGTTTTGCTGGGTGATTGTTTGGGTTCTCTCCAACTTTGGATTGTTCCTAACTTCCTATGTTGCTGGTCTAGAAGAAAGACATTCTAACGATCTTAGACTGTTCTGATTTTATTAGGAAATTATCAGGGATGAAGTTCATAGTTCTATTAATTTTATGAACCCACGAAGTTGAAATTTCTATGGTTTCCTCTGATCTTTTTTGTTCTTTGCTTGCCTTTGTTCCCCTCTTGTATATGTGTGTTTTTTGGTACAGCAAATCTGTATAGCAGTATAGCACAATAAGTTTTCACTGTAGATGTGGATTCAAGTTTCAAGTTTTTTGCTGAGCTCGTAGAGGCCAATAATAAATTGGAGCCTAGCTGTGTAGTGAATGATTGATAAGCCTGTGCTCAGCTGCATGATTTTCATAAAAAGATGCAAAAGTTCTCTTGAAGCTGATTAACAGAAAAGGAACAAAGAATTTACCTACAGTCTACAGACCATCCTGGCATTTAGCATGAACTTATTGTGTTCTGCGATCTTTGGTAGTTTTTCTGGTATGTTATCAATTATTAGGTATTGGATGAAGAAAAAATAGTACTCCCGCCGTCCCACTGTTATTCTCGTAGTTGAAAAAACACACATTTTGAGAAGTGTGTTAATTGATAAAGTTGACCCATATATAAACATATAGTCCCAAAATTAACCTTGTCCGCCATGGTTTTCAGCACCAAAGAAGCCTTAAATAATTGTGGAACTATTTACTTAGGAGGGTTAAAATTGACTAATAACCTAATTTAAGTAAATAAATGTGACAGTATTCTGGGACAAATCAAAATAGAAACTATGAAAATAACAGTGGGACGGAAGGAGTATTATTTAAGAGTGGTCTAAAAAGTTCTAGGTTCGTTGAAATTTTTAGGTCTGTTTCCTATTTTGCCTTCTCTTAGTGGGCTACAAATAGGTTGAGCCTTCTATGCAATTGCAATCCCTTGTTATAATAAATCGATTGCAGTTGTATCTGGGAATCTCTTCTATAGTTTTCTTCCTCTTAAGCTCCCTGTAATTTCTTTCGTTTCTGCTCTGCTTGTCTTTTATCTCCTCAACTCCTAGGTTTCTTTTTTCTCTGAGCAAATCTATCCCTTTCGTGACCTTTCAGTAGTCTTCATTTGATGCACAGAATGTCAAGACTGCATCTAAGTTACCCCGCCGGGAGGTGGGGGAGATTAAGAACGCATCGACGGTAGGCAATTCTTTTTGTGGATTATGATGTGAAAATTATTTAGAATAGAAAATAAAAGAGAAGGAAATAGAAAAGACTGCTGGGCAGGGGGATTGAAAATTAATGATGAAAACTATGTGCAGAATGTGGAGACTGGAGAGATTAGGTCTGCCCACAAAATTTTGAATGCATTGCTAAGGGAGTGCGAAGTTAGTTGGTTGTGTGTGTGGTTTGCCCCTATTGAGAGTATCCAATTGAAGCTGTAATTCATTTTCTGGATGAGTTATACAAGCTCTGGAAATAAGTGGTTCAGTAGTATCAAATTAAGCTTCGGCTGAACACAGTTGGAATATCAGTAGGTAATTATTCAATTCACCGTCTCACAAACTGTTTTATACGGCGTGTCTGGTTGGATATTATCAAACTCTTGTGGCACAAATGAATTTGAAATTGTATTTCCATTGCTATAATGGCTGTATAAGAGCAGTGCAATCGGAACTCCTCGTACCATGATCGTCACAAAAGTATCTGACCATGTTTGCGATCCATAACCTTAAACAATTCCAATTACAATGGTTTGTAATGTTAAATTTTAGCCCCCTCCCCCCTCTTACTACTCGCTCACACACAGCCACATGACCTAAGCTTCCTCAATCTCCCTTGATCTCTCTCTTTCTCTCTTCCATTGCTCTGCGATGGAACCCAATTACAATAGTGGACCGAAATTGATGTAAACACGAACTTGATTAAGCCTTATACAACAATTTCACCAATGAGAAGTAGATTTCATGTTCTTTTGGCCTCTCCCCCCCCCCCCCAAAACAGTGTTTTAGAAAGGGGGCCATACAAAGTGGTCCTTCTATGATTTTAATGTTTTTTTCCTAGTGTTCTCTTTATTCAGATTTAATATAATAAGCAAGGTATCATCATAAAGTCATATGTATAGCAAATGAGTGAATTATGACTCTTGCCAGTTTATATCGAGTCATCAAATATGGTAATGTAATCACCATTTCATTCTAATAAATTATACAAAGTATATCATAAGTGCAATTGCAGTACACTATGTCCAACCAAACGCTATGATAGCATTACTGTTGTGGAAAAGGAGTAGCTATAAACATGTTCAATTGGGGGTCTGAGATAGACATTGTTGTGCAAGTCCGAGGATGGCTGCTTTCATTTTAATCTTACTGGACCAGCTACCATACGAGCATACATTATTTTTAGTATATTTGCACAAAAAGTGATTTTTATTCACCTTTGCACAAGTGTTATTACTTTGTTTCTTCTGCTATAAAATCATTCTCAGATGTTCCATATGCCATGCAGGGTCATTCTGTATACTCCTTATGTATGGCAATTCTTTTAAACTTGTCCTTGGTCTGGCAGTTTATTCTTGCCAATTTAATGGTCTGGTCTCATGTCTGTGCAGGTTTCTGGAGAATTGGAGTTAATCGAAACTCTTCGTGATCTTCTAAGTAACCAAATTAATTTGGAGGCCAGGCAATCAGCTGCAAAAGAAGCTTTTCTTGAATTGTCTAGTGGGACTGTGGCATATGTATGGGAGCTACTTAATTTGTTTATTATCAGAGAGGCTTTGTTTGAGGTGAAATAGCCTTGTTAGTGGTCAGCAAAGACACTTGTCTCTTCAGCCAGTACGTCTGGATTCTGGAGGGTAAGTAGAACTGTTCCTGCAGTTGACTACATTCTTTCCTTCTGTTTGTTTTGACTTCAAGTTCCTGTTAGATCTGATTTTAATTTCTGCTGTCACTTTACTGTTCATTTTTACCATTCAAGTTCTTCCGGGTACTTCTTCATGTACTTTGGCAGCCATGAGTCTAGCTTGCGGGTGAGTTTCTTGAACTCAATTTTTATGGCGATATTTTGCCACTATATTTCCACACAAAGTCGATGATCGTAAGTCATCTAATAACAGCATCATGAACCAAGTGAATAACCTTCGGCTTCCCTGCTTTCGTTGAATCATGTTCTAACAAGCTTATGACCAATGGAGGTTGGTTTACAAACGACTTTGCCGCCATTCTTAACTTGCTAGGATTGAGCATCTGTGGATTAGGTCAAGTGATGATGACTCAAATAATGGTCACATCATTTTCGGATTTGTTTAAAACATGAATTTGCCTAAGAGAAGAAACTAAGGTTCCGTTTGGTCTTTAGAAAAGTTGATGGAAAGAGAACTTGAAGGAATAAAATGTGAAGGAAAAAGAAGTAGGGAGAAAGCTGGTTTTTTTTGTCTTGCTTGGATTGAGGAAAAAATACAAGAATTTAGATGAGAAATTTGAATATTGATGACTTACTTGAATCATGTTGATATCATCTAAGCAGTGTGAGGTTGGAGGAAGTTGAGAATTCTTTTAAGAACTTTTGCCAAACTTTCCTTACAATTTTATGAGGAAAATTTTATCACTTGTTTTTACAAATTTTTCATCTAATTTTCCTCCATATTTTTTTCTTTGTAATTTTCTCTAAACCAAATACGAGAAAAAAAGTTACTTTCCCAAATTTTTTCTTTTCACCAAATTTTCCAAGGTCCAAACGAAGCCTAAATGTCTTAGTTTTTTGCGAAAGTATCAAAAGCATGTCAGGTATGATCAGTTTCACGTTGGATTTGTTTTGTCTCTATTGATGCTGCTATCTTCCCATGTCCATCTTAATCTTGTTAGACCATGAACAATGACATCCACATGGATTGGTTGTTGGTCGAAAAGGAGCAGTTGAGCATCTTGTCTTATGCTTTAGTGAGCTTGCGATGAATGTGAATTGGTTCATTGCTTTGATTGGGTGAGGCATATCCAGACATCCTCTGTTGAGCTGGGCGAGCAGTTACTGGACAACATGAATCAATTCATTGCTACTGCTCGGAGGCTCACTCAAATCCTTGTTGACTACAGTTGCTCCATATTTTCCAGATGGCAATTGCAAATCATGTGATATTTCATTATTTCCTTGGAATTATTTGCCTCTCTAAACAGGGCTGGTGCAAAGAGCCCAATCAGGCAGAAACAAAACTACTGGCCCGGAAAGCTGTTGTCTACAGCTCAGGGTAGTCTTCCTTGGGGTTCTGACGGCAAATCCCCCACCCAGTTTCTGCCCCTTGTCCCAAGAACATGGAGGTGCTGCAGCTGGAGACCATCAGGAAATTTGTGGAGAAGTCTCTCCTCATAGAGGACTTTGATGAGTGGGGGATTCCTCTTTCTGCTTCAAACTACATTGCTGAGGAATATCATCAAGGCCATTACAATAGTCTCATCTCAAGTGATGTAAATAGTACAATACCCTTCTGTTCTGTATGTTTTTGCGGTTTCCCTTGTCCATAAGTTGACAATCTGCTGATATTGCAGTTTACCGCAGCCAGCAATTACAACCACAGGGGAAGTAGCTGGAGATAAAGTGCACTGGATATCTTTAGGGATGAAAAATTGATATGAAAATCAATGTATGGAGACATGGAGCTATTGTCCATGATTCTGTGGAAGGCCATGAAACTCAGATCATGGAACTAAACAAGCATGATTGTGGAAAAGATATGGGAACTAGAGGCACCAATTATGGAAACTGTTCCCATGGATGGCCTATCACAAGACCTTAGTGAGACATGGAAAATTGTCGAGTGTTTCATCTCCAGACATGTCTTGAGGAGCTGCAATTTTGGGGTTCAATATATGGAAGTCATTGAATTCACCGAGTAGAAACAGTGGACTGAGGACTGGTGCATCTTTTTCTTAAATGAAAGGACGCAAAAAGGATAAGATTACCCACCTTATTCTTAAATTGTGGTGCATTTCGTTTCAAAGAAATACGGACTAATTCTAGAACTCCAGCACAAACCCCAAAAGCCTGCCTAAGGATTTACTGTGAGGGTGTTTGTCAGATTTATCGGTTGAAATTTAATTCCTAACCGTTTGTTGTAGTTTGGATTGTCTTCTAAGGTGTCCCAATATGATTACTATAACCTTTTGGGTTGCTTTCCTTCAGTTTTATCTGCCAGGAGTAGAAGATGGAACTAGCGATGAGGCCTTAGCTATTTAATGGGCGGCTGGTGCAAGGGTTTGGAAAGTTCCTTAATCCTTCTCGATTGGGGTTTTAATTATCTTGAGTTGGATAGAAAGGCTTGTGAAAGCCTAGTACAATAATGGTGAAGCTTTGGTTCAATATATTGGAGGTGCTTATTGTATTAAAGGCTTATCCTGGATTTGATTGAAGATGATCTCAGAAAGTGAGTAATGAATCCTCTTGATCTGTGGTGGGTTCTTGATGTGCGAGAGTTGTAGGTGTGAGGTCGGGTATTTGTGGGGTGTATTCCAGTCACTTCAAATCTTATGTTGGGGAAGAGTGTGTTGAGAGAACGAGAGGGGTTGATAGATCCCTAACTAAGACTGAGGGGATTGAGGCACTAATTACATGAAATTGAGGGGGGGTAGTGTTTTGAGTATACTTTGTTATAATTCATCTTTTTTCATTATAGTGGATGCGCCAATTGTTGTTAGATGGTGGTTTCCCCCTTAATGTGTAGGGGTTTTTCACAAAATTGTACGTCACTTTTTTCTTATGTTGTGTGTATGGTTTGCTAGATTCTCTAATTGTGCTTTCATTCCCATTGGTATTAGAGTGGATTTAAACCAAACACTTTTAACTAGCTTTGACTATCAGTATGGATAGATAATCATGTATGCCATTTTTAGTTTGGTATTCCGTATTACCTGTTGCGGTGTGCCTGTCAGGGTTAAATGTATGTATATTTCGTATCTTTAATGACAGATTTCTCACTTTGTAACTTATTACAAATATAACCTAGTTAATATTAAAAGTTACATCGTGCTTATGCATGCGTGTGATCGGATGCCTGTGCATGCACGTGATCGGATGCCATGAAGAACAAAACAAACATGCTATTCAAGCCTTGGGCACTACTAGTACGATTCTAATTCTGACCATTGATATTTAGAGCTTTATTTTTCATCTAGACTACTCATTATTTCATTTAGGCCTCTTGCACTACGTACTGCTAGACCTGACAAATGGGTTATTCGGTTCGGGTATGGGTTAGATTAAGTTTAGGCCGGGTCATGTTTTGGGTTAAGTGATATTTCGGGTCGGTTTGATGTAGGACAGGTGAACTTCAGTTTGGGTCGACTTTGGGTCAAACAATTTTTGATTCAATATGCTTGTCATGCAAAAATAAGTAACTTTGTAAAAAATTTCGGATTGTGTATGGTTCGATTCGGGTCAATTTGATTTCGGGTCCACTTTTGGATAAGTGTTGGGTATGAGTCCCGGGTTGTTCGGTTTGGGTTCCGGATCTCGGATTAGTTTTACTAGATTACGTACTACGTACTTGAATATTCATTCTTGGGATATTTGGCCTGAAATAAGTTTGAGGTTTAAATGGTGCAAATAGGGCCTCATGGAATGAAACTTACAACTTTTTGTGTTATGTTGAACTTTATCACATTAGTAATGGATTCCAAAAAATGTTTACGCTTAAAAATATTCATTATCTTTCTACAATTATTTCATCCTTGTTTGCATATATATCAATCAATCCGGTAAAAACTTGTGACTTTTGTTGTTTAGTACTTGGTTTGTCAACTATATTTAGCAGTATATCTACTCTTGTCTAGATAGTGACAAATGTTGATGATGATTTTCCCTCTTTATGCAAGTATATTTACTGTGTGTTGAGCCCTAGGGATAGCCCCCTATTTTAGTTGCTTATGGGATAAAGCACAGGTCTGTTTAGATGAGAATTGATAAAAAGAAAGATTATCTCTTATTAGTTGAAAATCCTATCTACTAAGGAGATTATCTGCTAAACACACGTTGGCACGAAAAACTAAGCCAACCTACGGGAACAAGCGGATTCCTAGACTTTCCACGAAAATTGAAGTGATCAAAGAGTACGCTAGGGTTCTTGGCACACAAAGCGAGATAGGCAAAATTGGCTTAAGACTTTGATGCAGAGCAAACTTCAAACTTGGACCTACTTTCAAATGCTAGGGTCTTAAACCAAGTGGGCTCAATGTTGACTCTAGGTTAAGGGTTAGGTCATCCTAGGTCAATGTTAAGTTGGAACCCTTGAGGAGGTCCAAGTAAGCTTAGGAAATGTGGTCGGACAATTAGCAGCCTTAAATAAGGAACTTAGCCACTCTATCATCCTAAACCCACCTCATTAGCGCATTTTTCGTTTTTCTGGCAGAACACTCCACATCACTTCTAGCTCAGTCTTGATCAGGCAAATGGACTCCAATTGTAATTATAAACGAATGGATAGCCCCGGATGTCTTTTTTCTAACAAGCTTTGAATCGTGTTTAAACTCCAAGTATTGAGAAAATTATGGACTGTTAACCAAGTAAGGGTTCGTCTAGAGTTGGAAAATGCTCGAATTTAATCATGGTTAATTGAAGAGAATATAGTTGTGATCTTGGCGATTACTTAGCATGGGGTGAGTTTACACACAAAATAAAGATTTTTCAAGTGGTGGCACCTCCATTGGTGGAGTAGAGCATTCTCAAAGCTCTCTAGAAGATGGAGGATGAATATTGGAAAATACAACTCATCTTAATTGTAATTATCTTAGCATCTTGATAGTTAGTAAGCCCCTTATCGTTCCACTTGTCCCACTAATGTAATAGCTAATCTCTCTCCAATTGGGTATTTATAGATCCGATTACATCCATGAAAATTCAGACATTTTGAATGATATGAAAGCTTGAAACTTGGTGTTTTATCAAAAACCTCAAATTTATTCTTTCTCTAAGGGTGGTGATTTGAGTTCATCCCTTTAATCTACTCCTTGGTGTTAAGGGTTTAGAGGATAAAAGAGTGGGTTGATTTATCTCTTGGTTACCTATTTCAAGTATTGATTCATCTCCTTTGAGGATTTCTTTTATTAGGGGATTCTTTCTCTCTCGTGGTTCATCTTTGAGAAGATTGATCTTCAACATCCTTGGGCTTATTTTCATAGATGCCTCACCTTACTTGGTCAAATAAAATTCAACATGCGTCAGACCCTGTAATGATGAACTTGGTCATGCTTTTGAACTTCATTCAGGTGTTAGGTGACTTCTAATTAGAGTTTTCAGCTACTTATGTACCCATGAAGTCCGTTACAAAGGTTTGTAATGCATGTATTGGACTATCAAAATATGTAAGCTATATCTCGCTAGACTATGAAAGCAGTGATGTTTAGACGCTTATAGAAAACCCAGTTCGAGCTTGCATATTTGGGGGTCGGTTTGTTAATTGATGAAATTTGTAACAAACTGATGAAATTTGTCAAACTAATAAATTTTAGATAGATTGATGAATTTGTGTGTTTTCGATGGATTCTACAATAGCAAATCTATGCACTTTATATGTTTTTTCGATAGAACTAAACTAAATCTGATTACTTGCAGTGGTGTAACCCACCTGTCTCCTAGGGTTAGAAGTTTTAGCGATTTCTTAAATTTGGAGCAAAATGGACAGAATTTCGCCTAAAACTTGACCATAACGTAGGCTTAAAGCCTTACATAAACTACCTGTAACCATAAACATAAAGAATATATTCCACAACTCGACAACTACACACCGTAGATCACAACTCTATGGATCACACGTCAGGAGTACATAAGCTATAAAGCTAAGGAAAAGAAAGAACTAAAGATGCAACTCAATTGATTACACATCTAGAGAATCGGGGTTACATCCAAAAACAAACTCAACTTTAATCGACTAAAGGACTGACTCTTTAGATGGTTGGCCACACGGCCTTCAGAGCGACTTCTAGTCAATATACATTACATAACTATATCAATTAACTTACATATGCTCAAGAACTTAAGAATATAAGACATTGCATTATTCAACTCACGAATCTACATGTATATGCATATAACACCTTTTCTCAACGTAAAAGGGGGTTCCGACACGAGTATGCAAATTGACTTCTACCTATCTTTTCAAAAACTTGGGGAAAAAGAGGAATAGAGAAGGTATAAGCTACCACATGCTCAATGAGTGATTCTCAACCCCAAGAAAACAAAACAGTTGCACGTAATACTTTTAAGTAGGAATCACACACAATTTGATAGTTAATATCTCATAATAAACATATAAGGCTTCCCGTATTCATCAATACCTCAATAACCTTCAGAATTCAGATAATATCCCTTCCCTTCTTCCATTCCACGCATTAGAGTTCTCAACTTGCCAAACCTATGACTCTTGTGACTTAAAAGTGACAACCATATATTATATTCACTTAACATCACATAATTCGCATATACGACTCAATAGCAAGCTGGCTTATGCTAAAATCCAGGCATTGAGAACAATAAGCTGTTAAGTTCATACATAAGTACTTAACATCAAAGAGTTCAGCTTGTATTACCAATTGGAGATCTTTTGTAAGAAAATAGAATTAACACATAGACCGGCAAGGACCTTCACTTGAACCGCATTAAGCATTTATGACAAAAGTAATTCCTTTATAGCGAAGTCATTTGAATCTCCACATAAGGCTTTATACCGGACACATGTACATTTCCAATCATTTGTGCTGACATAATCCTTAGACGAGGAGTTATCAACTCACAATGAGTAAGAAAGCATTTTCTGGCAATCAGATTCACATATTAATGCTCTTTTCAGGTGAGTTTCATAACATACAACTCATGATTCCCAAGGGCCTCTCATAATCAACGGACGTTTATCTTCGTCAGGATCTCCTGGGGTTCCCACTTCTGCGTCTACGTCCTAGGAATTAGGGTTCCCGTATATTAGGTCTGCTCCTTAAACTTGTGTTCTATCCTCGTTAGGGTTCTCCGGGGTTCTCACTTCTGAATCTGCTCCCTAGGAATTAGTGTTCCTGCTTACCGGGTCTGCTCCCTAAACTTATGTCTTACCCTCATCAGGGTCCTCTAAGGTTTCCACTTTGGGTCTGTTCCCTAGGAATTCACTAGTATTATTTTCTTAGCCCAAAACATTTCAGGTGCATCATACCTTAAACACGTTTTGCATCAACATTCCCATTGTATCATAAAAATGAAAAAGGCTAAAATGCCTTAATAACATCAAGTCAACTATTAAAAAGCACATAACCACTCATTTTGGTAAAGCACGCTCCTGAATGAATAAATGGCCAAGTAACTTCTAGTTTCACATAAAGAAGTTCAAATTCAATTCAGAATTCAGCAGTTATGACATAATCACACTTAGTTCCGCTTAAAGGCATTTAGGGTTTGAAACTGTAAATCAATTGCTTGCTTCTGTTTATTTAATTCGTTCCAATTAGTATAAAATGGAGGGTGTAAACAAGCTCGTACCCTTAAAGTCATACAGTGCCTCATTCTCAAGTTCCTATTTCAATGGTTTGACCTCTAGAACGATTCAGCTGAATCATTCTGTGGCCTAAACGTGGTCTTAAATATAGGGCCTACGACAACTAAAGCATGGAAAGCAATCAAGAAGCAAGTGGGGTTCATCTAGGGTATATGCGGATAGTTAAGTCGCCACATAGTTCACGAATCTCGTTCACCGTCGAACTTAACTCGTCAGCCATTCAGCTGATTCTCAACCCTTTTCGATTCACACTAAAGCCACGCATGCATTGACATTTGACTAGCTATGATAACGTATTCAACGATCAACACACTTCTATGAATTCTTTCAGTCAGTAGAATCGACACAACATCAAAGTTTATTGATTTTCACACAACCCAGGCTCCCTCCTCTCGGCGCTGTCCACAAGAGTCCTTAAAAATCAACTCAATTCATCTCTAAATCATTCCAAGTAACCATACATACTACTTATTGCACTCGATTCTCACATATTCAGATTTCTCCCCATAATCGGAGCAACTCATTCAATGATTTAAAACCAAATCAACATAGTCAACAATCAAACCAACTCATTCACTAATTGACTCAGTGAACCAACCATAATCAAATTGACTCAATAAATAAAATAGTAGAACCTTGCAAAATTATTAGTAGTTTAAGGAATCAACAAACACCCACCTTGGTCCAAGCTAGGACCCGATTTTTGGGTTAATTGGGCGATTTAGGGCTAGGTTCAAGCCTCCTTCCTTGCTCATTCTTCGCTCTTACGTGGTTCACGACAAACAGCCTGGGAACTGGCCGCAGGCCAACGGGCACTGTTGTTGGCACCGACTGCACCGCCTCCAGCCGCTACTAGGGTTGATCAAAATCGGTTAACCAAAAATTCGATTGGCCGAAAATCGGTTAACCAGAAAGTTGGTTCGTAAAAATTATGAACCGCAAACCAAACCGAAACTTTCGGCTAACCAAATTTTTCGGTTCGGCCAAAATGTGAACGTAACCGGATCGAAAAACTCGGTTAACCAGATTTTCGGTTCGGTTACCGGTTAACCGTTAATTTAAATTGTTAATTGTCAATTTTCACTCTTTTTTAAAATTAATTTAATTATTTAAGACACCAAATATTAATTTACACATTATTGTATGTTTAGTCTTATCTTTAATAATTATAAAATTTACATTTGACCAATATAAAGTTTAGTTTTTCTCTTAATAAAAGTGTAAGTTTTGGTTTCGGTTAGCCGTCAGTTAACCGTGTGGTTAATCGAACCTCAAATGGCCGAACTGAAACCGAAACCGAAACCACAAAATTTTTTCGGTTTGGTTAACCAAACTAAATTTTTTAGAAAAATCAAACCGATTTTTCGGTTCGGTTTTTCGATTTTTCAGTTCAGTTTTTTGGTTTCGATTTTTTTCCCTCACCCCTAGTCGCTACTGCTAAGCCACACACTATCTTTCTCCCTTTCTCTTTCTACACGTGTTGTATCGCACCCGACGATCTCCTGCCTGTCTTGCAGCCGTCACAGGTTGGTCGGTTGGCTGAGCAGCGCCGCTTGTCGTCACCACCGCCACCGTCATTGCTTCTCGCTTTGCTCTCCCTCTCTCTTCGCGGCTCGCGGTGGTGGCAGGGGTTCGAAAGAACCCCCCTTGCTTCTCAGTCCCGAAGGATAGGGGCTCCAGCCCCCTTTTTCTATTTTCCCTTTTTTCCATTTAACTGAAAATGTGGTTGGTTCTAAATAATCTAACCCTATTCGATCTCGACCACAAATATTGTAATCCACTTGCCAATCTCGTGTAATTACACACTGGCCTAATATCGAGCGAAACTGCTAATTTTACGTAATCATGTAATAAGTCAGAAAATTAATAAAATTACTTCACATGAATTATTACACTCAATTAGCACGTAGAAATTAGTCTAACATAGCTAATTCAATAAAGTATAATTGATAAAAATTTTAATCTAAACAGTTAGCCCAATATTAAAAGTCCTCGGTTATTACACTCTCCCCCTAAAAGAATTTTGTCCTCGAAATTCTAACGCTTAAGGCAAAAATAAAACATGAGATTCATATGCCCAGGTGTTCGAATGTCTCAATAGAACTGGATAATAAATTCCTCTTTCAAAATAGAAAAAGTAAAATAGTTTACTAGGTCCCAGCCTCATCCACGCTGACTCTCTGCGTCTACTCACTCTATTAAAAGCACCAAGGACAAATCGCGTATAAGCGGCAGATGAGTTGACATAGGTAACCATATTAAGACTTGTTTTAAAATGAACACATACTTTCAATCTTGGATCGAAGCAGCATAAATTGGCATTTCAAGGTTTTCCACACTTGACGGTTAGTGGCGCTGTCAAAGTATGTCAATATAATCAGGCTAAATCAACCTCATCCTAAAGCATAAAGAAATCAAGCCGTGTTGGAATCATGTCAGTCAACGAGGAAGCTTTCATATGATATCCGAGTAGGAGAGACATCACATAGTTTCACATATCCACACACTCGCAACAATAGTCAAACACTAAGCAGTGCCATAACGACCTTCCATAAAGTGCAGCATCTGAGAGACCAAGGATTATAGGTAGCATAAATTTAGCATTACAACACTGCAGAAATATGGCACGCATTACTAGGGGTAGCATGTGGTATTGTTAATTAACAAGTAAATAAATAACTTGAGGAAAATGGTATCATAGAAGTGCGGCTTGATGTGTGGTGGAGGTTCGACGCACCTCTTGTGTTCAATTTGTTTGAAAAGGGTGGGAAGGTCGTTTGTAGGTTCTAGTCTGGCACCAGGTTTATATATTTAGCAATTCATTTTCATAGATTGGCTACTATTTCATGCAAAATCTGACTATTAGGACAAGTGACTCTAGATTGGGATTAATGCCAGGAGGCTTGTAGTTTCTACGGACGGAGGAAAGTCTCTACGTCCTTACTTTTCATGTGTGAGTGTTCGAGACAATTGCTCAGGCATATGTGTTGCGGGATTCGAATAAGTAACATGGGAGTCGCTAGGGTAATTAGTTAAAGCTCTTAGGCTAATGTCCCTTGTTAACTTAATGCCCCCTGTTAACAAACAAAAGGTCTCTCACCAAAGCGCATGGTTTAGAGACCAAGAACAAACATGGTAATCAGAATAGCTCACCTATTGCAAAAATCTACCCTATGGTCATCGTATGGAACTGATCATATTCAAATCATAGAACACACAGGTAAAATGAGATACTGATAGACATCTAAACGTGAAATTCTTGGTTCGAGGAGCAGTAGTGGTAATATGCAAAATGGTAGCATGATAACCCAATAATGAGACATGAAGAATGGAGGTAAGGTCACGTACAACAACCACAACATAGTAAAATAATAATGGCAGCACGAGTAATGGCCAGCATAGCACAACCCTAAAGTTTCCTCTTAAACTAGAAATTATGATATTTTATACTCTTTTATTATCTAATAATTGCTCGAAATAAATTATTAATTAGAATTTTAATATTGTTTCGTTTATTTTGTAGGAATTGGTAAAATTAGGGAAAAGATGAATAATTAGCCCAAGAGAAGCTTTGGATCAAGCTAAAAAGGAGCAAAGGAAGCAGACAGGCCTATTTGCGTGCCCAATCTAGTGGCCCAACCGTGGCCTTCTTCTCTCTTCACTTACTAGACTCTATGAGGCCCATTTGCTACAGGCCTAGTTCGGCTGCCCACCCCTCCTTCTTCTCTTCTTTTCCCATTTTCTTTCTCTTTCACGGGTCGACTTGTACTTTCTTCCATGCGCGGCCCAAGCTCCTCATTCCATCGCCTCCCGTTATTCGCTCTCTCTCTGGGCCGGCCTGTACGCGCCTTTTGCTTCCCAAACCTGGTCCCATCTTCCCCTCTCTGTCTTTCACTTAAGCTCACATGCATTTTGCTCGTGAGTGGCTACCCCATCCCCTGGCCCTTCTTTTTCCTCGACGTTTCCCAGCCCAAAGACACCCAAAAAACAGAGTCACGAAGCAAGCTCTTCGTCTTCCCATTTTTGACCGTTTCTCTCTCCTCCTTCAATCATCATCCTTAATTCTCCTAATATTACTTCCATCCATTACCCTCCATTATGACCTTTAATGTGGCTGTTGAAGGTTTGGTTTTAGGAGAGACTGGCTTGAAAAAAGAATTGGACAGAGCAGAGTAAGGGAGGGGGAGAGTAGAGCTAGAGTTTGATTGTTTTTCGAGTTTTTTTCCTCTAATTTTCATTCTCATTTTTAGGTCTAGCCTTGGTTTCATGAACGAGTGTAATCAGATTCAATTCAGTAAATTTGAGTGAGAATTTTGATTTTGGACTTGAAATTTCATTATTCCAGTTTAGATTTCTCAGGGTTTGGTTCCTTTTCTGTCCTTGGTTTTGGATTATGGTCTAGACGTTTTGGCAAATAATCCTGGCTCAGGTGGCTTCAATCCTTCCCTATTCCTCTCAAATCGTAATTTACTAGATGGAGTGAAATGTGAGCTTTGATTAATATTGATTCAATTCATGGTTTCCTATTACTTTAATTGAGTTTAGATTTGCTGATTTTGCTGTTTAGTTGAGTTTCTTGTTTTTTCCTTTTCTATCTATGGCATAATAACTCTAATTAGACGATTGTTAGGGGCTATCACTTGTTTGGAAAATTAAGTTGATTTTGTCAGTTTAGTCCTTAGTTTAGATTAGAAATAGCGACCTAATTTCATAACACATCCCTGCAGTTCGACCCTCAAGTGTTACAACAAGAACTATGCACTTGAGGTTTAAACTTATCTTTATTAAAAATCACAACAAGTTTTTTTGACACCGTTGCCGCGGATGGATTTGTGAAATTTGGTTGCGTTGAGTTGTAGTTTAGTTATTAGAGTTGTTTGAGTCGTTTTCGTTTTAGTTTTATAGTTGTGATTTTAGTTTTAGTTAAGTCGTTATTTCGTTTTAGTAATTTAGTTTAGTTTATTTTTGATTTTGAAATTAAGTTAGTTTGATTTTTGATTTTTGTTGAGATTAGTTTCATTTTAATTTTTAGAGGTTATTTGTTGCTGAAAAAATAATACTAACAAATTCGGTTTATATGCAGCAAAAAGAAACAAGGCAGAACTGATCCGAAAAAATAATACAATGCAGATTTTTCTACATATTCAGATTCTGTTTGAATTTTTTGGAGCATTTTTGGTATGATTTTTGCTATGCTGATATTTTTTCTAGATTCAAAATAATTTTTAGAGTTTGTGTGATTTGTCTTGGAATTTTTGGGACTGTCTGAATTTTTCTATGAATTTTAGACTTAATAATCTATTTGTAATTTTCTGCACAGTTTCAGGACAGAAAAAAATTCGAAAAAAAATATATTTATGTCCCTTGTGATTGTGTGGAATTTTCTGCATATTTAGTTCTGACTTTAGGAGTTTTATTTTCTGTTTTAATTTTATTTTTAAAATTAGGTTGTTTAGGTGTGCTTTATTTTCTTATTTTCTTTTAGTTTATTTACGTCTGTGTTTTTGTTTTAGGCTGTGTTTGGTGGGGGTAAAATCATTTTCCCAGAAAATGATTTTCCTATTTTACATTGTTTGGTAAAAAGTGGAGGGGAAAATTATTTTCAGGGGAAAATGATTTTACCTTATAAGAAGGAAAATATTTTCCCGTGAAAATGGCCGTAAAATCATTTTCCTAGGGCTCGAAAACAACTCCGCTTCTGTAACTTCTGTTCGATTTCAAGAAAGCTTCAGCAACGTTCGAAAGCCTCACTCCCTCTCTTGAATTTGGAAGTTTTGGCTCTCGCTATTGTTGGAAGCCGGTTGAAGGACTCTCGCCGTTGTATTCGAGAGCTTTTAAAATCGACTTCAAGTGCGCGATTAGAATCAAGAAAAAGTTGAAAGAGAACTCGTGACGACGGTTTGGAACTTCAAAATATCTCCACCCAAATGACAGAAGTCGCTATGGCTCTACAAAAGATATCTAAATCCAAACTCGACGTCGACCTTCTTTATCAAGAAGTGATGAAAACCGAAGGATTTGGAGAGGATGTTTTGGGTAGCGCTTTCGATCGCCTCGTAAAGCGTGAAAACCTTGCAAATGGCTTTCTAGCGAAAAGTGACAAACTCAGAAGAATTTGGTTTGAAAAATTCAAAGAGAACAATTGAATGAAGTGATATTTCTCTCTCTGTTTTTTTTGGTCTCCCCTTTGTTAGCTAAGGAGAACAAACAGTTGAGAATTATGACTTTGTAATTGTTTGATGACTTTGTAAGCACTACTAAATTGACCATTTATCTATTAGCTTAGCCTATTAGTATCAAACATTTGAGAATTATGGTATTGAAAAATGATTTTTCATTCTACCAAACAGCAGAAAATGTAGGTGGAAAATTATTTTCCTTGGAAAATCATTCTCCATGGAAAATGATTTTCCTGAAAAATAATTTTTCCCCCTACCAAACACACCCTTAGATTTGCTCATTTTCTATTTTTCTATTGTTTTAGGTTTGATTCACTTTCTTGTTTTGTTTTGTGGTTTAAAAGAAAGAAAAAAAATAGAAAAATCCAAAACCCAAAAAAAAATAAAATAGAAAACTAGAAGGCCAAAAATAAAACCTTTGGTGAGGGTGTGAGATTATCATGACTGGTTGGGTTAGAAATGCTAAAAATCATCTACTTGTTAGGAGTGAACCCGATCTTGATTTAGAATCCGAACCTGAACCCAAGTTTGAATTAGAAGAAATGGCACAAGAAAGATTTTTGGGTGATATTTTCTATTCTCCTAGGACTACTTTGCCATCTTGTTTCACTATACCTAACCTTGGACCCAATGTAACTTTTGAATTAAGGCCTCACTATACTCTAATGCTCCCTAAATTTATAGGTTTAGAGGATGCTTATTTATTTTTAAGAGAATTCGAAGGAGTTTGTTCTATGATGCATTTCCCCAATATCCCCATTGACGTTGTGCGAATGAAATTGATTCCTTTTGCTTCGAAAGATTTTGCTAAACGTTGGATGTATAGTTTGGCTACTAATTTTGTTACTTCTTGGAATGATTTTGTGAGATTGTTCTTAAGAAAATATTTTCCTAATGCCAAAATTTTTAAGCTAAGGAATGAAATCACTCAATTTGTACAACTAGATAGGGAATCATTTTGAAAATATTTTGATAAGTTCAAAGATTTGTTGGCCCAGTGTTCCCACCATGGCTTATATCAAGCACGTTTGTGTTAGATTGTATATGAAGGACTTGACTAACAAACTAGAATCATGGTAGAATTCATGTGTTAGGATGACTTTCTTTCTAAAAGCGCCATAGCTGCTTGGGAATTTTTAGGGGACTTAACTGAGAAAACTATGCAGTGGAAAGCCGCTTGCGATGACAGCTTAAGTTCTAGGTTTGTAAGGGGTGGATTGCATTCCGTTTCTGATGTAAATCAGTTAGAGTCTAAGATTGCTGTTTTCAAAAACTTGTTGAAGGGATTATCTCCCCAATTGCTCTAGGTATCTTAGACTTCTGCAGTTTCTTGTTTTCACTACCAGGCTCTAGATCATTCTTTGAATACTTGTTCTTATTTTGCTCACCAGTTAACAATTGGACAAGAGTAAGCGAGTTTGGCCTTCCAGAGACCTAGGAACGATCCCTTTTTCCCTTATTACAACTCATGGTGGAGAAATTACCCTAACTTCTCTTGGAGTAATGGACCAAATGCTATGATTCCAAGCTCCCAGCCCATCTCTCATCCCTCTAGCTTCTTTTAGAGACCGAAATTTTCAGGTGTAACTAATGCATCTAGACCTCCACCGCCTGTTATTCAAGTTCAACCTCCTCTTGGTTATATTGACATTGATAAAATGAAGAAGAGAATTAATAACAATGTGGAGAGAATGATAAATGCTAACATGGAAAGAATGATGAGAATGATGACTGAACAGATTTCCTAGTTAGCATCATCTTCGAGGGAGTCAGGTACCTTTCCGAGTCAACATGAGGTGAACCCTAAGGGTCACGCCTCCTCTTTCTGGTAACCCTAGTGAGCTCATGGGGAAGGTGTTGCATAATTATATTTAGTTTTGATGATAACAAATCCAAGTGTAATATATTTGTCTAAGTAATATTGTTCCAAACAAGCTCTCCAAACAGGGTCTACACTGTTGTTTGTAATATTCGTATTAACCTGGATGCTAAATGTTGAGAACAAGTCTTAGGAACAGGTTCCAAGCTTCAGTGATACAAGATCAGCAAACAACAAATCTCGCCAAACAGTTGGCTAAGTCTTAAGGAACAAGTTCTTACATTCAGCTATACAAGATCACCCGAGGAATCAAGGTGACCAAGGTGTTTGGAGCAGCATATTTATTCTTGACAAGATGACTGATTCTTACAACAAGAAGTCTTGGTTTGGTTTAGTTTTTATTTTTTAGACTCTTGTTAATATGCCAATCTTGAAAGTCTCAATTTAACACTTCTTAAAACGGTTTTTGACATTTGCTTTGGAACACCAATTTCCAAACAACCCTGCAAACAGGGTGCCTAAGGTGTTCTGAAACTGCAGCAGCCTCGACTGACTGTTTTACCAGTAAATTTCCTTTGGTTGGGTGCCAGCTCTAAAGGATCTTTTTATGAAATCCTAGGCTAACTAATTAAGTTCTAAAAAGGATTATTTTTGATTTGAAAGAGATTGCAAAACCGTTTTTGCTAAGGATCTCTTTTCAAAATTCTTATCCCTTATTTTTAGGCCGTGATTGATTTCAAATTTGGAACCGAAATCTTTACCCTTTTTTTTTGGGCTAAATCTGCACAGCTATATTTAGTGGGTAATTAGTTTTTATCCCTTGAAAAATCAAATTCCCTTATTTTAGTAAAATCTTATCTTCTCTAGCCGTTGGGAATCTTATTTGAAGAAACTTCCTAAGCTGCTAATATTAGAAGATTTTGTTATCCTTTTTGAAAGTATTAGCCGTTGGGTTTGTGTGTTTAAATAATGAAATCTTCTCTCCCATTTAGATATCCGATTTTTTTACACAAGAAGTAAGAGATTTCCAAAAGCTGCATTTCAAAGAGAAAAACCGTGATAGGCTTGTGCTTAACTGAGCTTTCAATATATTGGCATAATAGGACTTCATTGTACCTTACATCTGCTTAAGTCAGAAGCACCCCCAGTAAGGTGTTTTGTACCCCTGTTCTCAGATCAGAAAGTGAGTGAGTGTGTCCATAGTCGAGTGGACTTTGGACGTGTCCAATATAGTGTGATTGGACGTGGT
The DNA here is from genome assembly GCA_029747015.1 of Carnegiea gigantea. Classification (NCBI taxonomy): domain Eukaryota; kingdom Viridiplantae; phylum Streptophyta; class Magnoliopsida; order Caryophyllales; family Cactaceae; genus Carnegiea; species Carnegiea gigantea. The sequence continues at coordinate 88,198 of JAKOGI010001895.1, forward strand.
GTAACCTGTCTTAGGGAAGAAGGTTACGTGGGTTACAAGTTATAACAAGGAGTGTTACTTTTGTAACGTGTTCAGCCCGTTAGTGAAGTGGTTAAATCCTACACGAGGTAGGTCGTGGTTTTTCACACCTCAGTTGGGCTAGAGGTGTTTTCCACGTAAAAATTGTGTGTGCTTTATTTCCGCATTTATTACTTTGAATTTCGCTACTGAACCAATTGGGAACAACCGCTGCAAACAAGGCTTAAGGTTGTTTGTGATTTACGAACAGTCTCTGCAATCAAGTGCTACGGCTGTTTGTCAGTTATTTGACGAAAATCGGCCACCACAATTCACCCCCCTCTTGTGGTTGTGTACTCTTGGAATTCAATAGAAGGTGAATACTATTATATCTCTCCGCTCGGGTCGAGAGATTGATAACCAAGTCAGAAGTCCTAATGACTCCTGCAGATATCCTCACTTCCAAAATTCTTCTTCTTCTTCTTACTCTTCTCCTCCAGAAATTGGTTCATCTAGTAAATCAGGGGATGCTACTGATAGTGTCCCTAATGATTCTGATACTCACCTTCCTTCTGAGTCACCTTCTAAGAAAGAGGAGCTTAAAGAGAAAGACTCATCTGATTCAGTTGACCCTTCACCTTCTAAGAGTTCTCCTTCTCCGTCTTCTTCTGAGAAAGTCCATATGCCTTTACCTCCTTTTCCCTATAGGCTTCGAGCAAGCCCAACGCTAAGCGCGCGGGCTGAAACTCTGAGGTGGCGGGCGGGCCGGGGGCGTGGGGGCCTGCAGCACGGAGCCCGCGAGCCGAGGCCCAACGAGCGGCTCACCCCCACGAGCCAGCCCGCAGCCCATTTTTAATTTTTTTGTTTTTTCTTTTTTTGTTTTTGTATTTTAAAATTCTTATTTGTTTTTTTTGGGGGTTTTCTTTTTTTGTTTTTCCTTTTTTTCTGTTGGTTTTGTTTTTTAATTTTTATTTGTTTTTCTTTTAAAAAAATTATTGGTTTTTCTTTTTTTTGGTATTTTAAAAAGAGGTTGTAATTTTTTAAAAAAATTGTTCAACTATTGTAATTTTTTGATCAAATATTAACCAATGCTCATTTTTTTATTTATTTTCGAACTCTTGCAATTATTATGTGCATATTATTTATCCCAAAAAAAAACCCAAATAACCAACCAAAATTTTAAAAAAACTAAACTAATTAAATATTGTTAAGTGTGGGGTCAATTGGTATTATTTTATTTCGTGAGCCAAAGTGGTGAGCCTTCCATTGAAGAGAGTAAGGATTATGGGCTAAAAAATTAGAGAGAGGGTTGATGTGGCGGTTGTAAGCCCCACTGGTGAGCCAAAAAACAGGCTCACCATTGGGAATGCTCTTAAAGAGAAAGACCTAGTTCATGTTGAGAAGATGAGAGAGATCTTCTCTTAAGTCAAAATCAACATTCCTTTACTCGATGCTATTCAGCAGATGCCTCTATATGCTATGTTCTTAAAGGATCTGTGTACGACCAAGATAGCTACTAATATCCCTAGAAAGGCTTTCTTAGCCTTTAGCGCTAGTTCTATCCTACTATGTCTATAGTCACAGGGAACCAGCTTGTTCGGAGAGCTTTGCTTGATTTAGGGGCCAGTGTCAACTTGATACCCTTCATTGAGTACGAGAGACGAGGGTTAGGTGAGCTGAATCCTATCAAAATGGTCATTCAACTAGTTGATAGATCGACTAGGTTGCCTAGGAGTATAGTTGAAGATGTGCTGATCAGAGTGGGTGAATTTATTTACCCAGTGGACTTCGTTGTGATTGAGACTGAGAGGGTGTCCAATGTCACTAGTCAAGTCCCAATGATTCTAGTGTGCCCTTTCTTGGCCACTGCCAATGCCCTCATTAATTACAGGAATAGCATGATGAGACTGTCTTTTGGTAACATGACCTTAAAATTGAACATCTTTGACATATAAAGATAGCCTTCTGGTTTTGATGATATGGAGTTCTCTACTCTTAACTGGGTAGGAGATTCTGTGCTTGATAATGCTTTTGATAATGTGTTTGCTGCTGAGTCTGAGTCATTTATTGTGGATGATGAGCCGGAATATAATGTTTTTGAGTTTGATAACTTATTCTCTACTGTTGACTATTTGCTCACTGTTATGTCCGAATCTGCTTCTGAATCTATTTTCCCTCTTGCCCTTGAATTGAAACCTCTTCCTGATTCTCTTAAGTATACATTCTTAGGACCCGATGAATCTTTACCTATTATTATTGCTTCTGACCTAGATCAGGACCAAGAGGATAAACTGATTGCCTTACTTAGAGAGAACAAGGAAGCTCTAGATTAGACTTTAGGGGATATCAAGGGTATTAGTCCTTCTATTGTGCAATATAGAATTCATTTAGAGGATAATGCTAAGCCCTACCGTGGCCATCAAAGGCGTTTGAACTCTACTCTCCAGGAAGTAGTTAGGAAGGAAGTACTGAAATGGTTAGACTATGGGATTATTTATCCTATTTCTGATAGTGAGTGGGTTAGCCCTATTCAAGTTGTTCCTAAGAAAATCAGTATTACCGTGATTAGGAATGATAAGAATGAGTTAGTCCCTATTTGAGTTTAATTTGGGTGGCGTGTTTAATATAGGCTATAGGAATTGCATGCTGCCACTAGGAAAGATCACTTTTCGATCCCCTTCCTTTCTTGGACCAAATGCTAGAGAGGTTGGCTGGATATTCCTTCCATTGCTTTTTAGATGGATATTCCAGCTATACCTAGCTTTCTATTGCTTCTGAGAATCAGGAGAAGACTACTTTCACCTGTCCATTTGGGACATATGTAATTAGGGCAATGTCGTTACTATGCAATGCCCCTACTATTTTTCAGAGATGCATAATTTTCATTTTCTCAGATCTAGTTGAGTAGTGCATGGAAATTTTAACGGATGATTTCTCTGTATTTGGGTCTTCCTTTGATGATTGTCTGTCTAATCTAAGAAAAGTGTTAGAACGATGTACGGAGAAAAACTTGAGTTTGAACTGGGAAAAATGTTACTTCATGATTAAAAAAAGGATAGTCTTAGGCCACATTATTTCTAGATATGGAATTGAGGTAGACAAGGCTAAGACTGATAGTGATTGTTAATCTTCTCCCTCCCGTTTGTGTGAAAGAGGTGAGGTCTTTCCTTGGACATGCTAGCTTCTATCGTCGCTTCATCAAGAACTTTAGTAAGATAGCGAAGCCCTTGTCCAACTTGCTAGCTAAGAATGTGCCATTTTATTTTTCTGAGGAGTGTCTTAAGGTATTTTCTAAGCATAAAGAAGCATTGACCTCTGCTCCTGTTCTTCATCCTCCCATATGGGGAAAACAATTTCAGTTGATGTATGACGCATCTGATTATGCTATTCGGGTTGTTCTAGGACAGCGTGTTGATAAGAAGCCCCAAGTTATCTATTATGCTAGTCATACTTTGAATGATACCCAGGTGGACTACACTGTTATTGAGAAAGCATTTTTGGCTATGACTTTTGGTTTTGAGAAGTTTAGACCTTATCTGATTGGGTCTGATGTGATTGTTTATACTGACCACTCTGCTCTTATCCACCTTCTTTCTAAGAAGGATGCTAAGCCTAAAATTATGAGGTGGATCTTGCTCTTGCAAGAATTCGACTGTGAAATTAGGGACAAGAAAGGTTCTGAGAACCTTGTAGCTGGCCATTTGTTTTGGATTCTATATGATAGAGAGAGTGAGTCAATTGTTTCTGAGTACTTCCCCGATGAGCTATTATATGTTGTTCACCCTGATCCTTGGTATGCTGATATTGTGAATTACGTAGTTGCTGGTAGGATCTCCACAGGTTGGACTAAGAATGATAGTGATAGGTTCTTCCACCTTGTGAAGTTCTTTGTTTGGGATGACCCTTATTTATTTAAATACTGCTCTGACCAAGTTTTTAAGAGGTGTATTCCCGACAATAAGGTGAGGAGTGTCCTTTCTTTTTATCATGGCCACGCATGTGGGGGGCATTTTGGTGGTAGGAAGATTGCAGCCAAAGTTCTTCGATGGGGTTTCTGTTAACCTACTCTGTTTAGGGATGCTTTTGAGTACTGTAAGAGTTGCCATAGGTGCCAGCAGTTGGGTAGACTAAGCAGGAGAAGTGTGATGCCACTGAACCCCATCATTATGGTGGAGATTTTTGATGTAAGGGGTATTGATTTTATAGGACCATTTCCATCTTCTTTTTGGAATGAGTACATTTTACTAGCTGTGAAGTACGTTTCTAAATGAGTTGAGGCTGTCCCTTCTAGGACCAATGATGCTAAGGTGGTTCTAAACTACCATAGGGTACATGCCACTTATAACACAAAACATACTGTAAGGCAGCTTAGTTATATCATGTCAAGGCATTCAATTGGGTCATACCAAAGATCGTTTTATACACACTTATTCATAAGCCTTCGAGTCAAGAATAGGCATGGGTACACTAGCATGTCATCCGATGAAGGATAGAACATAAGAGCAAGAATATGTGAATGCAAACTCCCATGGTCGCCACGTCATGCATTAAACATGTATATTTAGAGTTATTCAAACTGTAACATGAAATTGAGGAATTCATGAAGTGCAAATAACGACTCAGAGATCATACCGTGCAGCAAATTACATAAACTAATCCATTTAGCTAACTCAGCCATATCTCTAACCAAACTCAAGACAATAAATTCCAAGAAGCATATTTACTATATAATTCATTCATGAAACACATAAATGATCGTTCCTAACAAATCTAAATAACCATATAAGCTTCCATGGCCTTTACATTGTACATACTACCACGGTTATGCGTTAAAACACATAGGTTTACAGTAGCATCCCACGGAAGGACTTCTAGACAAGTATACATGAATGCAACTTTCATTTGCAAGCTAGGATCAAAGATATGCCTTGAGGTTTGTCCAAAATTATTGGAAGCTAGCCATTGATAAACTAACAATGGTTTAGGGGTAAGCACAGTGGCATTAGTGGCCTTATGAACATACGTTGAGGTTATACGTGGCACATCTGTCACATATGGTGATCATAAGAGTCTTGTGAGCTCTTAGTACGGAAGGGAAGGTTCAACCACCTATAGATATTTCTGACTTCTGCACTTGGTGTTAATGCTTAAGAAAGTATTGAAAATGCATGGATCATCGCTCCAGGAGGTGACGAGGTGACACACGCTGTACAACAATTTCAAAGTCTGTCAGATTCTTCCTTTTGTTTCCTGTCTAGGTGCATTGGGGTTTAATATACCCAGGGCGCTACCAGTATGATAATTCATATTTTATATTTAATTATACCCTTTGTTTTACCTACTTTTAAGTCTTTGAAATATATTTTTATGAGTAAATAATGCACATTTTATGTAAGTTTTAGGTCAAAATAAAATAAAAGAATTTTGGCGGAGTTGTTCAATTCTACCCGAATTTTCCGCATGTGCAATGTCTACAATCCAAGCCCAAGAGACAAGAAAAAGAAGAAAGGGAGTAAAGTTCAGTGTGGGCCTCTTCAGCCGTGGCCTATAACCCAGTGTCCAAGCCTTCCAACCGCATCCACCTCTCCACCCGGGTGTGCTGGTGGCCTGCGGCCCATGTTGGCGGCCAAACCTTCTCTCCCTCCTGTCTTCCTCTCCGCTTGGGCTTGGCCCAATCTCCAGCACCCTTTCTTCTCTCTTCCGCACTTTTTTTTGGGCTCGCGGCCCACTGCCCAACTCCTCAGCCTCCTCCTCCCGTAGCCTTTCTCTTCTGCCTGGGCTTCTCTATGCCCCATTCGTGCTTTCTCCCAGACAGCAACCCATTAGCCGGATCAACCCAGCTCAATTTCTTTTCCAAGATCCTTATTTTCCACATGGCTAATTGTTAACTTAGTCAAATGTAATTAATCAATAATTAATTTTTAGCTTAAGACTAGCCTTTTCTTATGCACCATAACATCCAAAATATTAATTCAAATTAATCGTTAATTTTTGGGCGTCAAAAGAGGTTGATTTTCCACTATAAAAAGGGGCCATGAGTTGAAACATCCACACAATCATACATTCATCCATTCACCCATTAAGCATCCAAGCATTCTTCTATCTTCCATTTTTTATTTTTTTTAGAGAGTTGAGAGTATTTTGTAAGACAAAATCATTTGGGTTGAGAGATTTAGATGAAAATAAGCTTTGTTAGCTATTTTTTTCTTCTCTTCTCATCTCATTTGTGAGTCACATTCGAGAGTTTATACTTAATTTTATCATTTTGTGCAAGAGTACAAAAGTTTGGGTATAGGAAGTGAATTATACCAACTTCAATGGTATTTTCACTAACTATGGCTAGCTAAACTGCTTATTTTTAGGATTAGAATGGATCATTGATAATAATATTGACTTTGTTAATTTCTTTTGGGGTTATTTTTGTCTCTTTAAATTGCATAATTTTGAGTGTATACTTGATCTTAACTTATTTATGCATCTTAATACTAACGTTTAATCATGTTGATGACACTAGTTTAATTTGCTATCTCAAATGAATGCTAGAACTTGTAGGCTAATATGATCATTATGCAATTGGGCTTAAAATTATAGTTGTTAAAATTGAATAATTTATACTAGAAATTAGATGAGTTATGTCTAAAAAGAATGATTCATGCTAAACCACTAGATAAATAATCTCATTTGATAATTATAATAATATTTTTAATTTGTGGTCTAATTCTTGTAGGTTAGGTTGAACAAGAGACAAATTGAATCCCCATTTGAATTAGTAAATCAATAATTACATCAATGGTGAAATTCAAAATCCTAGATCTTTCTCCTATTTGATTTCTCTTCACTCTCTTGACTTATTTACTTTTCTTTTTTCCGTTAATTCATATTGATAATCTCCTGAATTAAACTATTCTTTACAATCGGAAAAGTTAAATTAAAAATTGCCATTGTTCCTTGGGGGATCGATACCGTATACTCGCTAGTCTACAATTAACCTTGTATATTTACAAGTGAAAAGGGTTTTAAAACTAAACATAAAAATCCACACCAAGTTTTTGGTACTGTTGCCAGGGAACAAGTGATTTTTTAATTTTCTCTTCCTTTTATTCCTTTTATTTTTTATTTTTTTTCCCGATTCCCCGCTAATCTAACAATTTTATTTATTTATTTATTATTCTTCACCCCCATCCCTTCTATTTTCATTGTTGCATTTTTCTTTTGTTCCCCATTCCCTCCTAATCTCACCATTTTATTTTTGTTCTTTCTATTCCCTTCTAATCTAACTATTTGCCCTATCTCTTCTAATCCAATACATTCTAATCTAATCTAACTCTTTTATTTTTGTTATTTTGTTTATTTTATCTAATCTAACAATCCCTTTCCCTTTTATTTCCTTTTTCTCTTTTTTTTAATTTTTATTTTTTAATTTTGCTTTATTTTTTTCATTTTTCCTCCTTCCCTTGGATCTTTCTTTTATTTGTTTATTTTTTTTTTATTTTTTTCTTCTCTCTCCTTCTTTTTTCTTCTTATTTAGTTTGGTGGTTATTATTTTGGTGATTTCATTCTATTTTCTTGGTTGTTTGTGTGCATAGTAGACGTTCTTCATGCTTAGATCTTGAATCACATAATCCTGAAATTGAACGCTCTCTCCGTAAGACAAGAGCTAAGAAAAAAGGAATTTAAGAAAAAGATTGGCTGAAGAACAAATCCCACCACTTAAGTAACTTAGGGAGTATTTCACTTCCTGCTACTTATTGCTCACCAATAAGAACATGTATGCTCACTGTTATGGTGCCATTTAAGACTAAATGTTCCCTTATCCAAATGCTTTCGTTGTTTTATGGGCTAGAGTCTGAAAATCCTTTCAAGCATGTCGATGCATGTTAAGCCAAAAATCATGCATTGTTTTATTAAATAATCCGATTGTATTATATATATTATTTCATCTAATTTGCTCTATTTTATATTTTTTTAGGATTAGCATTAATTAAATAAAGAGGAGAAGAGAGGACGTTGAAGCTCGGGTTTTACACACTTGGCTATAAAGACGGTCCAAAATTAATAATTCATGGAAAATATTATTTCCATAATTGTTTAATTGGGCTAGGGTTTCAAGAGTTGGAGAAGAGCTACAAGTCTTGAGGGAGAAAAAGTCTAAGGAAGAAAGGAAGAAGGAAACCTTATTCACTAACCCTAATCACCCTCACTATAAATCATAATCACCATCCGTCCCCTAAGGGGGAATAATCAACACCCACGGCGGCTTCCTCGATTCCACACAGCAGCCTTCGAACTCCAACCACACGCTACACCTTCATTCATCCCCATGATCGTAGAACTCCATCATCACCTTTAAATACCTGCAGTCGCCTTCTTCATATCACACACCATCCATGCCCATCATTCACTCTTAACCCTACCTCCTTCGAACGCGTCACACACGCATCTCACCATCACGCCTTCTTCTTCCTCACTATATAATCACTTCATCACCATCATCCACCTTCGATCGTTAGCCCCTTCGCGCCTTACCATCATAAAAGCCAGCGTAGTATTGTCTTATTTCTTTTTTTTGTTTTTACTTTATTTTATTTTATTTTTGTATTTAGTTTATTGTTAAACATGGAAGCTTTGGTTAATTGTTATGATTTTATTTTTAGTATGAGTAAGTAGTTTTCTTGTGCTTAGTATAATCTATTTGAAACCATGCTAAATTAATTATTTTGAAACAAGTTCCATGCTTTAATGTCTAGTCGATTGTTATTCATGATTATATAGCGGTTAGTATTTATCGTTCATGATATTCGTGTTATATTAATTACATTGCATGCTAGTTAGTTTAATACGAATTTATATGATAGTTTAAAAGGCTTTAATACGTAAAAGTTAAATCTTTTAGATAATAGTATCACCCTAATTAATCATGGATGGCTCAAACTCATCTCTTTTAATTAGGTAATCATTTTAGATCTTTGTTAAATCGATTTGTTGGTAAATTGGTTACAAAGTAGATGATGTTTTTCTAATACGTAATGCTATATTTTGATTAAATTCTTGCACTGGTGTAGGGATTATTAAAACTAGTAGGGTTTATATTAGAGTTAGACCTAATTAAACTATAATATAAGGAAAAACGGGGAAGATCTGCTGGTGGGTGTCTTCTACAGTTTAACTCATGAAAAAAATCGACTTGTGTGTTGATGATAAATATTAATTTGCATGGTGGATATATATTATGCTAAGCATTTTTTATAAATTTGATATCTTTTGATAATTATTTGTTGCCTTTAGTTAATTTGTTTTGTTTGTCAATTTTTATTTTTCAATTATTAGCTTTGATATAAATTTCATTTACCCCCCCAAAAGAATAGTCTTTTAGGAGTGTGTTGATAATTTTAGATTAGTTATATTTTGATTTTTAGAGTGATTATAATTTTCAGATTTGATTTATATTCTGTTTTGCCGTTTAATTACCGATTTGTTAGAAATTAGGCTAAAAATAGTTCATTTCATTTTCTTTTAAGTTTTAATCCATCCTAGGGTTTATATAGTGTCCTAATCTGCCTCTATTTGAGTTTGGAATTTTTGAAAATTATTTGATAATTTTTCAGAATTATTTCGTAAATTGGATATGTGCAGGTTTTTATTTCAATAAATCTGAAAATTACGTTTTTAATTTTTATTTCATGTTCTTTAGGTGTTATTGAGTTCAAAAAATTATATCCTTAAATTTGGGTAATTTTTTTATTTAATTTTATATTTCTATTAGTGCAGTTTATTTCTTTTCTAATTTCAGATTTAATTTTCTGTTTCATTTTTCTGGAGTTAATTTGCTGTTTTAATTTTTTTGAAATTAATTACTTATAATTCTGGAGTTTATAACTTATAAACTTTAAGAATATTAGTTTAGGTTATTGTTTGTGATTTTTTTAATGTTAATTTTCTGTTTGTTATTTTTTGTTTCACTTTTTAGTTGACTATTGTGTTATTATTTTGTTTTTGGTCTTTTAGATCATTTAGGATAGCCATTTACTGTTTTATTTCCAGAATTAAATCTAGAATATTTAGGAGTAATATTGATATTTTTTCAGATTTTTATTTATTAAATTTGATTTATTTAAGAAATACAAAGTGAAGAAACAATAAATTAGATTAGTAAAATTACTTAGGATTAAATTAGCTTTTTGATATAATCTTTCCTCGTGGATTGATCCCTACTTTCCTATGCTATAAATAGTATTTATAAATTGAAGTAGTGGTTAAATTTATAGCTCCACGATAAGCTTTACAAATTTTGGCGCCGTTGTCGGGGAAAAAAAATAAAATTGCTAGTTACTTCCATTTAATTTTACTACTTTTATTATTTTTATTTTAATTTTTGTAGATTGCCTGTAATGTATAAGATTAAGGAGTGGTAAGGAAATTGGAGAGGATAAGGAGCAAATATTGAAAGCTAAAAACAAAGAGAGTCATCCTAATCCAGTATGTCTTAAGGTTAAAGAGGTAAGAATGTCCACTCTTCGAGAACTTGCTGCCCCTAACCTGGAAACCCAACCTATGTCCATTACTTATGCTGCATTAGATAAACCTTTAAAAATGAATTCTAGATTTATCAATCTATTACCCAAGTTTCATGAATTAGCTGGAGAGGATTCATACCGTTATATTAGTGAATTCCTTATCACATGCTCTGCTATGGTGCCTGAGGAGATTCCTGAAGACCAAATTAGGCTGAGAGCTTTTTCTTTTTCTTTACTTGGTAATGCTAAAGATTGGTTGTATTACATGCCTGCTGGATCTTTCTCTACATGGACTGCATTGCATAAATTATTTTTAGAGAAATTGTTTCCAACATTCTGAATTGGATCTATTAAAAAAGATATATGTGGTATCAAACAAATGAATGGGGAAACGTTTTATGAGTATTGGGAAAAATTTAATAACCAGTTGTCCCCAACATCAAATAACTGAACAGTTGTTGATTCAATATTTTTATGAGGGTTTGCTTCCTATGGATCGTAATATGGTTGATACTGCTAGTGGGAGGGCTCTAGTTAATAAAACTCCAGCAGAGGCTAAAAATTTATTCAATCTAATAGCCCAAAATACTTAGCAGTTTGGTGCAAGGGAGTCATAAATTAAAATGGTTAATGAGATTGGTTCCAGTTCATTTGTAGAGAGTCAGTTATCTTACATTACTGCTATGTTGAATAAGATTGTCACTGGGGAAGTACAAAAAACAGTTATATGTGGCATTTGTTGTCTAGAGGGGCATCCTACAGATGCATGTCCTACACTTTAAGAGGGTAATGTTAATGCTGTCTATTCTAACCAAGGTCAAAGGAGGTATGATCCCTATTCTTACACCTATAATGAAGGATGAAGAGACCACCCTAACCTTAGGTATGACCCTCAAACCAATCCACCTGATTTTGACCATATGTCTCATCAACCTTCTAATCAAGATAGGACCAACTTTCTACTAGAACAAGTCCTTAAGAAGATAGATGATAGGTTCTTAATTTTGGAGACAACTCTTAAGTAGGTTCAAGAGAGGCAGGCTGCAACTGATATCATAGTTGGTAACTTGTAGGCTCAAATGCAAAATAGGTTACCATCTCAGCCTTACCTAACCCTAAGAAGAATGTTAGTGCCATAACACTTAAGAGTGGGAAAGAACTAAAAGAACCTAGAAAGAGTAGAGAGTTAGAACCTGAGTTAGAGGTCAAAGGGGCTGAGCCAGAGTTGGATGTAGATTCTAATCAAACTACTAAGGAAATAGGAGAGAAGAAAAGAGAACCTTATAAGCCAATTCCACCCTTTCCCAGTAGATTTCGAAACCCTACTTCTAAGGTGAATGAGGCTAACCAAGAGATCTTAGAGACATTTAGAAAGGTAGAGATCAACATACCTCTCCTTGATGCCATTAAACAGGTGCCTCATTATGCTAAGTTCTTGAAAGAATTATGTACTACTAAAAGAAAATTAGTAGGGAATGAAAAGGTAAGTGTGGGGGAAAACGTGTCTACAGTTTTTCAAAGGAAACTCCCCCCTAAGTGTGAAGACCCAAGTGTGTTTTCTATTCCTTATAAGATAGGAAATCTTTACTTTCATAAGGCTATGCTTGACTTGGGTGCCTCTATTAATGTTATGCCTAGGTCTGTTTATGACAAACTGAACTTAGGAGAGTCAAAGAAAATTAGTGTAGTGGTTTAGTTAGCTGATAAGAGCAGTATTTACCCAAATGGAGTGTTGGAGGATGTCTTAGTCCAAGTGAATAAACTTGTATTTCCTACTGATTTTTATGTGATGAACATGGGGGATGCATGTCATGATATTCTCATCTTGTTTGGCAGGCCATTTTTGAAAACAGTGAGGACTAAAATTGATGTGCACGAAGGAGCATTAACTATGGAATTCAATGGTGAAGTGATTAAATTTAATATTTTTGATGCCATGAGATTCCCTGCTGACGTGAATTACGTGCATGCACTTGATGCTATTGATGAGTTGTCCTAAAATATTTATGACTTATCCAATGAAGATGGATTTTTGACTGTGCTTACTAAGAGTTTTGAGCATGATAAGTTTCGAAGAGTGCCCTACCAGATTTATGATGATCTAGTGGAGGAGATCCAACTAGAGGATCCAGGAGTTTCATGAAGTCGAGCCAACGAATATAAACAAAGGCGCTGGTTGGGAGACAACCCAACGTTTTTAGGAAAGTACCCATTTAATTTTGCTTTTATTTTCATTATTTCTATCTTTTTGCATGCATTAGAGACAATGCATGAATTAAGTGTGGGGGGTGCATCCTGCATTTAATTCCTGCAATTTTTATTCTTGAAAAAAAAAATAAAGAAAATCGAAAAAATAATTTTTTTTTCTTATAAATAATGCATGATATGAGTTTATGCTAGGCTTGCTTGTTTAAAATTTTTTTGTTTTCTTAGCTATTTTGTAGTTTATTCTTTTATAAGTGAAAACTTCTAAGCATGCTAGCTATCTTTTAGAGAAGTTTGTGTTGATCCTCATATATTTATTTAATGAGAAACTGTCATGATTATTCATCTTATTTGGTCATGTATTATATCCGCTTCAGAGGTAATCAAATGGCCTAGCGCATTTCCTAGACTGTTGAACTAGTAGAATAACTCAAAAAAAAAAGAATAAAAAAAGAAAGTCAAAGTCAGAAATGACAAGTATCCCTTTGAGGCATGCGCTACTGGGTGCTACCCTTTGAGGCAATACTGCCACTGGAAAGCTTGCTTCCCATCCTAGTGAGTCACTAAAATAAATAAAAATATTGATGAAAAATAAAATGTTTGCTCTAGCACCTCTATTCGGGTGAGTGTGAGACAGGGAGTGTTTAATTTCTAAGACCCTATATGGGCCTCGAATATATGTGAAAGTGGAGTTTGAGGGGGGGAAAAAATAGAAGAAGGAGAAGCAAAAAGTACAAGGTAAGTTTAGAATCAATTTCAATGAGTTATTCATTCTAGTTCAATTGTCCCCACAGCCATACCGTACCTCAATTTATCTATCATAAACTTTTTTAGACCTCTTAATCGGTATATGCATATTTAAAAGAGATGAATAATTGTTGATCTTGTTATTTTATTAAGGAAATGTTGTGAGGTTGATGAATAAACTCTATGATAGTAGTTGAATGTCTAGGAATTATTCACTTGTAAGGAAAAAAAACTAATTAATTTTCAATAAAACTGTTTTTAAAGCAAGCCAAGGCCTAGTATGAAAATCATAGTTATGCATGACTTTATAAAAAAGGAAGAGGGTCAGTTTTAGGTCGAGTCTAAGATTTCTTTGCACAAAGACGTCTAAAGTTTAAGTGTGGGGGAATTTGTTAAGCGAAAAATCATGCATTGTTTTATTAAATAATTTGATTGTATTATATATATTATTTCGTCTAATTTGCTCTATTTTATATATTTTTCAGGGTTAGCATTAATTAAATAAAGAGGAGAAGAGAGGACGTCGAAACTCGAGTTTTACACGCTTGGCTATAAGGACGGTCTAAAATTAATAATTCATGGAAAATATTATTTCCATAATTGTTTAATTGGGCTAGGGTTTCAAGAGTTGGAGAAGAGCTACAAGTCTTGAGGGAGAAGAAGTCTAAGGAAGAAAAGAAGAAGGAAATCCTTTTCACTAACCCTAATCACCCTCACTATAAATCATAATCACCATCCGTCCCCTAAGGGGGAATAATCAACACCCATGGCAGCTTCCTCGATTCCACACAGCAGCCTTCGAACTCCAGCCACACGCCACACCTTCATTCATCCCCATCATCTTAGAACTCCATCATCACCTTCAAATACCTGCAGCCGCCTTCTTCATCTCACACACCATCCACGCCCATCATTCACTCCTAACCCTACCTCCTTCGCTCGCGTCACACACGCATCTCACCATCACGTCTTCTTCTTCCTCACCATATAATCACTTCATCACCATCATCCACCTTCGATCGTCAGCCCCTTCATGCCTCACCATCATAAAAGCCAACGTAGTATTGTCTTATTTCTTTTTTTTGTTTTTACTTTACTTTATTTTATTTTATTTTGTGTGTAGTTTATTGTTAAACATGAAAGCTTTGGTTAATTGTTATGATTTTATTTTTAACATGAGTAAGTAGTTTCCTTGTACTTAGTATAATCTATTTAAAACCATGCTAAATTAATTATTTTGAAACAAGTTCTATGCTTTAATGTCTAGTGGATTGTTATTCATGATTCTATAGCGATTAGTATTTATCGTTCATGATATTCGTGTTATATTAATTACAATGCATGCTAGTTAGTTTAATACGAATTTATATAATAGTTTAAAAGGCTTTAATACGCAAAAGTTATAATCTTTTAGATAATAGTATTACCCTAATTAATCATGGATGGCTCAAATCCATCTCTTTTAATTAGATAATCGTTTTAGATCTTTGTTAAATCGATTTGCTGATAAATTGGTTACAAAGCATTAGATGATATTTTTCTAATACGTAATGCTCTAGTTTGATTAATTTCTTGCGCTGGTGTAGGGGTTATCAAAACTAATAGGGTTTATATTAGGGCTGGACCTAATTAAACTATAATATAAGGAAAAACACGGAAGATCCGCTAGTGGGTGCCTTCTACAGTTTAAGTTATAAAAAAAATCGACTTGTGTGTTGATGATAAATATTAATTTGCATGGTGGATATAGATTATGCTAAGCATTTTTCATAAATTTGATATCTTTTGATAATTATTTGTTGCCTTTAGTTAATTTGTTTAGTTTATCAATTTTTATTTTTCAATTATTAGCTTTGATATAAATTTCATTTACCCCCCCAAAAGAATAGTCTTTTAGAAGTGTCTTGGTAATTTTAGAGTAGTTAGATTTCGATTTTTAAAGTGATTATAATTTTCAGATTTGATTTATATTCTGTTTTGCCATTTAATTACCGGTTTGTTAGAAATTAGGCTAAAAATAGTTTCTTTCATTTTCTTTCAAGTTTTAATCCATCCTAGGGTTTATATAGGGTCCTAATCTGCCTCTATTTGATTTCGGAATGTTTGGGGATTATTTGATAATTTTTTAGAATTATTTCGTGAATTGGATATGTGCAGGTTTTTATTTCAATAAGTCTGAAAATTATGTTTTTAATTTTTATTTCATGTTTTTTAGGTGTTATTGAGTCTAGAAAATTTTATCCTTAAATTTGGGTAATTTTGTTATTTAATTTCGTATTTATATTGGTGCAGTTTATTTTCAGATTTAATTTTCTATTTCATTTTTTTGGAGTTAATTTGCTATTTTAATTTTTCTGAAATTAATTACTTATAATTCTAGCATTTATAACTTAGAAACTTTAATAATATTAGTTTAGGTTACTGTTTGTGATTTTTTTAATATTAATTTTCTGTTTCACTGTTTAGTTAACTATTGTGTTATTATTATTTTGTTTTTAGTTTTCTAGATCATTTAGAATAGCTATTTATTGTTTTATTTACAGAATTAAATCTAGAATATTTAGGAGTAATATTGAGTATTTTTTCAGATCGTTATTTATTAAATTTTATTTATTTAAGAAATACAAAGTGAAGAAACAATAAATTAGATTAGTAAAATTACTTAGGATTAAATTAGCTTTTTGATATAATCTTTCCGCGTGGATCGATCCCTATTTTCCTATGCTATAAATAGTATTTATAAATCAAAGTAGTGGTTAAATTCGTAGCTCCACGACAAGCTTTACAATGCATTTTTAGAGATTTGTTCCACTGTATTCTTGAATAACATCTCTGATGATGCTCTTCGCTTGTAGCTTTTTCTTTTTTCTTTGAAAGATAAAACTAAGGCCTGGTTGAAAACTAAGACAAATATTATAACTTGGGATCAATTGCAAAAGGAATTCTCGAAAAAGTTTTTCTTTATTGGTAAATTAACTGGTTTAAGACGTCCTATAACTACTTTCTTACAAAATAAAATGAGCAATTGTATGAAAGTTGGAAAAGTTTTTAAGAGTTGTTGCTAAGTTGTCCTCATCATGAGGTACCTATGTGGTAAGTTGTCCAGAGTTTTTACTGTGGCTTAGATGAGCATAATAGGGAAATGGTTGATGCATCTTGTGGTGGTAGTTTTTGTACAAAACTACCGAAGAAGTTTGAGAATTGTTTGAACATTTGAGTGAAAATTCACACTTGCATGCTACTTCCTCACATTCTGATTTGCCCAGGCAATTAGGAAGTAAAGGGGGAATTTTGAGGTTTCACATTTAATTGACCTTTCTAGTAAAGTTGATGTTTTAGCTAAGAAATTTGATCAATTGTTGCGCATGAATAAAGTGTCTAACGCCCCCTCTATACAAGATGTGTGTTCAATTTGTGCTAGTTCTATACATGCTTTTGTTGACTATCCTTGTATTGGTAAATTAATTGTGTGATTGAACAAGTAAATAATGTCCAAGGATTTCCTCCATCCAACGATCCTTATTCTAATACCTATAATTATGGTTGGAGGAATCATCCTAATTTTTCATGAAGATCTCAAAATATTGAGAATCCTCAAGCCTAGTCTAGCAGACCTACCATTCCTGGTTTCCAAAACCAGAGATATGCTCCACCCTCGTCCCATTAAGCTTCATCTGGGAGCTCTAATATAAACAAGGTAATTTCTGCTCTTGGTACCTTGACATCTATTGTGTAAAATATTTATTCTAAGGTCCAAGGAATTAAGTCTAAAATGCATATTACTGACTCTCACTCACAGTTAATAGCTAAGTTAGAAATCCAACTTGGGTAACTAGCCATAGCCGTAGGTAAAAGAGAAGAAGGAAAACTCCTAAGTCATCCCATGCAGAACCCTAAAGGCGAACAATTTGAACAATTAAAAGCTATAATGGTTCTTAAGAGTGGTAAAGAAGTAGATAACAAGGTGAGTGAGAAGGAGCATGATAAAGAGGAAAGACTTAAGACCATGGAGAGTGACCTCGAGATTGAAAAAGAGAATGACTCATCCCTTTTTACTACTGTGTCTGACCCCACTATGTCATATAAGCCAAGGGTTTCTTACCTTCAAGCTTTAGATGCACCAGTCCCTTTTAAGAAATATAAGCAAAGAGATAACATCTTAGAGACCTTTAAATAAGTTAAGGTCAATCTTCCCCTCTTGGAAATGATTAGACAGATCTCGACTAGCTTATGCTAAGTTCCTTAAAGACATGTGTACTTTTAAAAGGAAATCTAAAGATGACAAGTCTAAAAAGGTTCTTCTAACTGAATAAGTGAGCTCGATTTTGAAATGTGATACTCCACCTAAGTTCAAAGATCCTGGTGTCCTTACCATCTTATGTTATACTGGCAATCACAAAATTGAAAGGGCACTTTTGGATTGGGGTTCTAGTGTTAATTTGATACCATATTCTGTTTACTTAGAGTTGGGCTTAGGATAACTGAAACCTTCCAATTGTACCCTTCAGCTTGCTGATAGCTCAGTTAGGACTCCTAGGGGGTGAATACATGATGTCTTGGTGTAAATTGATAAAGGATTCTTTCCTATTGATTTTGTGTGTTGGACATGGACGTTAGTCATACTTCTAAGCAATTCCCTCTTATTTTGTCATGTCCCTTCTTAGCTACAGCTAATGCCACCATTAACTGTAGGTTGGGAGTGATGGATGTCTCGGTCATGAACATGAGGTTAGGCTTAACATTTTCAAAGCTTCTGCTTAACCTCTGTTTGAAGATGACTCTGAATGCTTCTTTGTTTATGTAATTGATGAAATGATTGAAGAAGCTTTACTTGTTATTCTAAGCAGTGATCTTTTGGGAACCTGTCTTTCTCATAGTGATTTGAAATTGTTCAACTTAGGAAATGCAATAGATGAGATGGATTCTAATCTAGACTCTAATCCTCATCTTGAGTCTTCCTCTTGGTGTCCACTTATGAACCTCTTCCACATTTGGCTAGTTCTCATATGCCACCTTTTGTTGTATCTCCACCTAAACTTAAATTGAAACCTCTCCCGGATTAACTCAAGTATATGTTTTTAGGCCCTAAAGAGACCCTACCGGTCATTATATCTTCTCTTTTATCTTGTGATCAAGAGAAAGAGTTGATCCGTGTGTTGTCTAATCATAAGGGTGCTATTGGATGGTCGGGTGCTAATTTGAAAGGGATTAGTCCCACAATTTTATGCACACAATTCATTAAGAGGACACTGCTAAACCTGTTAGGCAAATGCAATATAGACTGAATCCCCACATGAAAGAAGTTGTTCAGAAAGGGGTAGTAAAGCTTTTAGATACAAGCATTATCTATCCTATTTCTGATAGTCAATGGGTCAGTCCAGTTCAAGTGGTCCCTAAAAACTCTGGCATAACTGTGGTTAAGAATAATGAAGATGAATTAATTCCTACTAGGCAAACCACATGGTGTACGGTGTGCATTGATTGCAGAAAGCTAAATTCTATAACCAAAAAGGGCCATTTCCCCCTCCCATTCATTGTTGAAAATTTGAAAAAATTAGCTGGATAAAATTTTATTGCTTTTTAGATGGGTATTCTGGTTACAACCAAATACTTGTTTATCCTGAGGACAAAGAGAAAATGACCTTTACATGTCCATTAGATACTTTCGCCTATCAGGGGATGCCTTTTGGGTTGTATAATGCACTTCTACATTTTGAAGATGTATGATGGCAATATTTTCTGATTATATTGATAATCTCATAGAAGTATTCATGGATGATTTCTTTGTTTTTGGTTCTTCTTTTGATGTGTGCCTTGCTATATTTATCCACTATGCTAAAAAGATGTAAAGAAGTGAATCTGGTCTTGAGTTAGGAGAACAGTCATTTCATGGTCCAAGAAGGGATTGTTTTAGGACATAAAGTGTCCAAAAAAGGGGTTGAAGTTGATAAAGTAAAGGTTGATTTGATTTCTAATCTACCTGTGTTCTTCTGTGAAGCAAGTCAGATCTTTCCTTGGTCATGTTGGTTTCTATAGGAGATTTATTAAGGATTTTAGCAAAGTGGCTCGGCTGCTTACTAGTCTCCTCACTAAAGATGCTCCTTTTGTGATTGATGAGTATTGTGTGAAAGCTTTTGAAAAGCTTAAATCTTTATTGGTTTTGGCCCTGATTATGCAGCCCCTTGATTTTTCTTTGCCAATTCAAATTATGTGTGATGCATCTGATTTTGCTATTAGGGCTGTTTTGGGTCCAAGTGTGAATAAAATGCCTCATGTCATTTACTTTGCCAGTAGAACTCTTACTGATGCTCAAAAGAATTATTCAACTACTAAAAAACAGTTGCTAGCTATAGTGTTTACACTTGATAAATTTCGTCTGTACTTTTTGTGTTCAAAACTGATTGTGTTTACTGATCATGCTGCATTAAAACACTTGTTGGCTAAGAATGACACTAAATCGGCACTCATTAGATGGATGTTGTTGCTCCAAGAGTTTGATGTTGAAATAGAAGATAGGAGAGGTTCTGAAAATTCTATTGCAGACTGTTTGTTTGGGATCTTTACTGAGTACACTAATGATTCAATTGGATTTTCTGACCACTTTCCTGATGAACAACTATTTGCCATTTACATGCCCCTCTCCATTAGTTGGTTCACATTGTGAACTACCCTGCCACTGGAAAGATCCTCCTCACTGGTCCAAACAATAGAAAGATAGATTCTTCTCATAGGTAAGACATTACTATTGAAAAGATCCTTATGTTTTCAAACATTGCCTTGACCAAGTGGTACGTAGATGTGTCCCTGAGAGTGAAATTCAAAGTATTCTCACCTTTTGTCACTCTTATGCATGTGGTGGTCACTTTGGAAGACGTAGGACAGCTGCTAAAGTCCTACAAAGTTTGTTTTGGCCCACTCTGTTTAGAGATGCTCATCGATTTTGCCTTGCTTATGAGCATTGTCAACGTGCGGGTGCCCCATAACATCATGATATGATGCCCCTTTCCCCTATTTTGATTGCTGAGATATGAGATATGTGGGCATTGATTTCATAGGTCCCTTTCTCCCATCATTTGGCTTTGTATACATATTGATTGCTATTAATTATGTGTCAAAGTGGGTGGAAACTCAGGCTGCTAGGACCAATGACTACAAGGATGTGGTCAAGTTTGTGAAAGAATGCATTTTCTATTGGTATGGTAACCCTAGAGCTCTTATTAGTGATGGAGGTAGTCATTTTTGTCATCGATCTTTTGACGCTTTGCTTAGAAAATATTTTGTGACTCATAAAGTAGCTACGTCCTATCACCCTTAGAATAGTGGCCACATTGAGGTGTCTAATCATGAGATCAAGCCCATACTTGAGAATACAATTCAACCCAATATAAAAGACTCGTATTTGAGCTTGCATGATGCTCTTCGGGCCTATCGTATTACTTATAAGACTCCTATTGGCATGTCTCCTTACTGGCTTATTTTTGGTAAGACTTGTCACTTGCCAGTTAAATTAGAACACAGTGCTTTTTGGGTGATTAAAACTTTTAATTTTGATATGAAACAAGCGAGTTCTAACCGTAGGCTTTTAATTGAATGAATTGGATGAATAATGAAGCCTATGAGAATGGTAAGATTTATAAAGCCAAAACCAAAACTTTTCATGATAAAATGATTTCTTATAAATCTTTTGAACCAAATCAGAATGTTTGACTTTTTAACTCTAAGCTTAAACTATTTCTTGGCAAGTTGAGATCTAGATGGGATGGTCCTTTTGTTGTCCAACAAGTGTTTCCCTCTGTGGCGGTCCAAATTTTGGATCCCCAAGATGGTCGAGTTCTCATAGCTAATGGCCAACATTTGAAAACTATTGTGACTTATGATATTGACCCTGGTTGGTTGAATCAATTAATCTAGTAGACCTTGTCAACTATGATTATTGGATGTGATTTTGTCTGGCTGAAGACATAAAACTTGGCGCTTGTTGAGAGATAACCCAATTTTTTAATGTGAGTTTGAGTCTTTTATATTCTTTTTCTTTTTGGTGTGCTTGTGTTTTTGACTATGATTCTTCACTTGGTTTTTGGCTTTTGTGGTTAGTGATGGTTGTGAAGGTACTTTGGAGTTTGATTGTTGGGCTTATTTAGAAATAGCTTTTTCATGCTATCAGATTGTGTTGTTCTTTTCTCTGTTTCCCTCTTTTTTATTGTGTTCTACATTGAGGACAATGTGAGATTTAGGTGTGGGGGAAATGCAAAATGAGAATTATTGGGTGAATTTGATTTTGCGAAGAGCTTCTGATTATGCATGTTATACTCTTATTATGTGAATTTAATTCACGTGGCACATGCTCACTAGAGATTATTTCCAACTTTGACTAGTCGAAGGCCAAAATTTTTGTTGTGTTAATGCCACTATGTAACTGATTTTGACTTTGAAATGTCACCCCATTTTCAATGTCATTATGAGTATTCAATAAGCATGGAGTTTCCTATTGACTTTTCAATCAATAAAGAAAATATATTGAATTAATCAAGTTCTGATTTTGGTACCCGTGTTTAGGTTCTATATTTATTCATATCTTTAATTGCCTGAATATGTACTAAGAGCTTTTCTGAGTGTCATCTTTATTCATATCTTTATCCACCCAAGAAAACACAAGGGATTAAGTAACTTTCGAAAAAATTCGAAGTCTCAAAAAAAAAAAAAAATCAAGAAAAAGAGAATAATGAATTGATTTGGCATTCGGGACTTGATTTTAAAGATGCTCTTGTGATTTTTATTATGCGGGATGAAATTTTGTACTTACGATTTACTACATGGTTTCATTGTGTACTTAATTTGCTTGAATCTTGGCCTAATTGACTTAGTTGCAATTAGAAGTACTTGATAATGAGTTGTGGGTTGATAGTTAATTGATATATGTGACTTGGGGTAGGCATTCATAGTTGGATCACTTGATTTTCTTTCTTGATCTTATTCTTATTCTACTTGATGAATTAAATGAATCTATGCATTACGGTTGTTCTTTGCTCGAGTACCAGCAAAGTTTTGGTGTGAGGGAGTTGATAATTCATATTTTATATTTAATTATATCCTTTATTTTACCTACATTTTAAGTCTTTGAAATATATTTTTATGAGTAAATAATGCATATTTTATGTAATTTTTAGTTAAAAATAAAATAAAAGAATTTACGTAAAGATGTTTAATTCTTCTAGAATTTTCCACATTTGCAATGCCTAAAGTCTAAGTCCAAGAGACAAGAAAAAGAAGAAAGGGAGTAAAGCTCAGTGTGGGTGTCTTCAGCCGTGGCCCATAACCCAGCATCCAAGCCTTCCAGCCCCATACACTTCTCCACTTGGTTGGGCTAGTGGCCTGTGGCCCACATCAGTGGCCAAACCTTCTCCCCCTACTGTTGTCCCCTTTGCCTAGGCTTGGCCCATTCTCCACCGTTCCTTCTTCTCTCTTCCTCACTCTTTTTTCTAGCTTACGGCCCACTGTCTAGCTCCCCAACCTCCTCTTCCCCCAGCCTCTCTCTTCCGTCTGGGCTTCTCTGCAGCCCAATCGTGCCTTCTCCTAGACAGCAGCCCATTAGCCGGATCAACCCAACTCAATTTCATTTCCAAGAGCCTTATTTCCCATATGGCTAATTGTTAACCTAGTCAAATGCAATTAATCAAAAATTAATTTTTAGCTTAAGACTAGTCTTTTCTTATGCACCATAACATCCAAAATATTAATTCAAATTAATCATTAATTTTTAGGCATCAAGAGAGGTTGATTTTCCATTATAAAAAGGGGCCATGGGTTGAAGCATCCACACAATCATACATTCATCCATTCACCAATTCAAGCATCCAAGCATTCTTCTATCTTCCATCTTGTATGTTTTTAGAGAGTTGTGAGTATTTCGTAAGACAAAATCATTTGGGTTGAGCGAATTAGATGAAAATAAGTTTTGTTAGCTATTTTTTTCTTCTCTTTTCATCTCATTTGTAAGTCACATTTGAGAGTTTACACTTAATTTCATCAGTTTGTGTAACTGAGTACAAAAGTTTGGGCGTGGGAAGTAAAATATACCAACTTCAATAGTATTTTTACTAATTATGGCTAGCTAAACTGCTCATTTCTAAGATTAGAATGGATCCTTGATAATAATAATGGTTTTGCTAATTTCTTTTGGGGTTATTTTTGTCTCTTTAAATTGCATAATTTTGAGTGTATATTTGATCTTAACTTATTTATGCATCTTAATACTAACATTTAATTATATTGATCGCATTAGTTTAATTTGCTATCTCAAATGAATACTAAACCTTGTAGGCTAATATGATGATTGCGCAATTTGGTTTAAAATTATAGTTGTTAAAATTGAATAATTTATACTAGAAATTAGGCGAGTTATGTCTAAAAAGAATAACTCATGCTAAACCACTACATAAATAATCTCATTTGATAATTATAGTCATCTTTTTAATTTATGGCCTAATGCTTGTTAGGTTGAACAAGAGACAAATTGAATCTCCATTTGAATTAGTGAATCAATATTTGCATCAATGGTGAAATCTAAAATCCTAGATCTTTTTCCTATTTGATTTCTCTTTACTCTCTTGACTCATTTACTCGTCTTTATTCCCTTAATTCATATTGATAATCTCCTGAATTGAACTATTCTTTACAATCGGAAAAGTTAAATTAAAAGTTGCCATTGTTCTTTGTGGGATCGACATCGTATACTCGCTAGTCTACAATTAACCTTATATATTTGCAAGTGAAAAGGGTTTTAAAACTGAACAAAAAAATCCACACCACTATCCCGTAACAAGACTAACGTTCGGTATGACAATAAGCATAATACCTAGTTGACTCGTGAGTAACGGTAGTTGCATAATGGGAAGTAGGAAATACTCTCCATGTAAACAACAAGCCCAGATCATGAACACATATAAGTATCAATGACAAGTATATGAGATGCTTGGAATAACGCTTATGTAACAATCAACAGGACCCATCACAGTCATCCATATTGGCATGCACGTATACGAAAATCTCACTTTGTTTCCTTAAATAATTGAGAAGTCACGTAGAAGGGGTACCGCCTCAAGAACTTTCAGTCGTGAAAAGCAATCTTTTGATCACTTGCTAACAACTCATCATTAACACATCCAGCAATGTATACATCTTGGCATGTAGACACCCAAAATATCTGGTTACACATAGAAACTTATGCTCATAGAACTAGACTCAAGCATTACTCCAAAGTGAATGCAAGTCTTCAGATATAACAACAAGACCTAACCCAACAATTGGAAAAGTCTTTACGGTGGAAGCAAAACCTTGACGCACTACTTAGAAAGACTTTAGCTTTTCACTATCTCTAGGTTTTCAAATGGGAAATAGTTTAATTACTTCTAGCTCTCTCTCTCCCTCCCCTCTCTCTCTCTCTCTCTCTCTCTCTCTCTCTCTCTCTCTCTCTCTCTCTCTACCAACATTTGAATACATTTACCCACTCCATAATAGGGCCCGAGGAGTAATTTATAATTTAGGGATAACGAATGAGCATGGAGTTAAGACATTTTCAATCGCTTGAGTTCAAACCAAGTATACTTTAAACTTCTAATTAAATCATCAAAGGTGCATGCACAAAAACAATTACTGATAAGCTAACACTTAGCTCACTTATAAGAGCATAAGTCATTTGGATATTCTAACAAATATCTCACTTTTTCATTCCATCAATTTATTTTAATCACACAACAATCAATTAGTCAAATCAATTAGCACATTAGGAACACATTGCACCCAAGGGTACACTTTATAAGATATCGCTACTCGAGACGCACCTAGACCACTATATTAAATGCAAGACTCAGGTCACAACCTATGGTCACAGAACCTTGCTCTGATACCATCTATAACACCCCTATCCCCTATGGTTAGAAATGTTAGCGATTTCTTAAATTTTAGAGCTCTACAGACCACACATAAGAGCTCTACAGACCACACGCCTAGAGCCCATAAGTTATAAAGCTAAGTAAAAGAAAGAACTAAAGATAAAGCTCAACAGATATCACATCCAGAGCATTGGGGATTACATCCCAAAAACAAACTCAATGTTAACCGATTAAAGGATTGACTATTTAGATGGTTGGCCCACACGGCCTTCAGAGCGACTTCTAGTCAACATACATTACATGACTATAGCAATTAACTTACATATGCTGAAGAACTTAAAAAAATATGACATTACATTATTCAAATCGCGAATCTATAGTATATATTTATAATACCTTCTCTCAATGCAAAAGGGGGGGTTTCGATACGACGTATGCGAACCAACTTCTACCTGTCTTTTCAAGAATCTGGTGAAAAAGGGGCATAGAGAGTGGATAAGCGACCACATGCTCAGTGAGGGATTATCAACCCCAAGAAAACAAAACAGTAGCATATAATACTTTTAAGTAGCAATTGTACACAATTTGATATTTAATATCACATAATAAACATATAAGATCTCTCATATTCATCAATACCTCAATAACCTCTAGAATTCAAATGACATCTCTTTCCTTCTTTCATTCCACATACAAGAGCTCTCAACTTGCCCAACCTATGACGCTTGTAATTTAACATTGACAACCACCTATTACATTCACTTAACATCACATAATAGGAATACAGGATTCAATAGCAAGTTAGCCCATGCCAAAATCTAGGCATTGAGAGCAATAAACTATTCAGTTCACACATATGTATCTAACATCAAGGATTTTAGTTCGTACTACCAATTAGAGACCTTTTCGTAAGAAAATTGAATTAACACAAAGATAGCCAAGGATCTTCACTTGGACCACACTAGGCATTTATAACAGAAACAATCCCTTCACAGGGAAGTCATTTGAATCTCTACATAAGCCTTTATGTAGGACACATGTATATTTCCAATCATTTGTGCTAACATAATCCTTATTGAGTTTCATAGCACATGACTCATGATATCCTAAAGGCCTCTCATAGTCAATGGATGTTTGTCCTCATCAGGATCTTCTAAGGTTCCCACTTCTAGATCTAATTCCTAGAAATTAGGGTTCCCGCATAGTTGCTCCCTAAACATGTGTTCTACCCTCGCCAGGGTCGTCTAGGGTTCTCACTTTTGGGTATACTCCCTAGGAATTAGGGTTTCCCTTATTAAATCTACTCCCTAAACTTATGTCTTACCCTTGTCAGGTCCTCTAGGGTCCTACTTCTAGGTCTACTTCCTAGGAATTCACTAGTACTATCGTCTTAGCTAAAAACATTTCAGGTACATCATACCTTAAACATGTTTCACATCAACATTCTCATTGTATCATATAATGGTATTTCCATTTCCAAAAAGGCTAAAATGCCTTAATAATGTCAATCAACTCTTAAAAAGCATACAACCACTCATTTTGGTAAAGAACGCTTATAAACGAACTAACAGCCAAGTAACTTCCAGTTTCACATAAAGAAGTTAAAATTCATTTTAGAATTCAGCAGTTACGACATAATCACACTTAGTTCCACTTAAAGGCATTCAGTAGTTTGAAACTATAAATTAATCACCTGCTTCTATTTATTTAATTCATTACAATTGGTATGAAATGAAAGGTTTAAACAAGCTCGTACCCTTAAAGTCATACATTACCTCATTCTCAGGTTCCTATTTCAACGGTTTGACTCACGGAACAATTCAATAGAATAGTTTTGTGGCCTAAACGTGGTCTCCAATATAGGTGCTATAATAATTAAAGCATGGAATGCAATCAACAACCAAGTGGGGTTCATCTAGGGCATATCAGGACAGTTAAGGCGCCACATAGTTCACAAATCTGGTTCACCATCGAACCTGATTCATCAACCATTCAGTTGATTCTCAACCTTTTTCGATTCACACTAAAGCCATAAGACATGCATGCATTGGCATTTGACTTGATGGCATATTCAATGACCAGCATAGTATTACGAATTTTGTCAGTCAGCAGAGAATCGACACAATGTCAAAATTTATTAATTTTCACCCAATTCAGGCTCCCTCCTCTCGATGCCATCCACAAGAGTCTTAAAAATCAACTCAATTCATCTCTAAATCATTCCAAGTAACCATACATACTGCTTATTACACCTAATTCTCACATATTCAGATACCTACCTATAATCGGACCAACTCATTCAACGATTCAAAAGCAAATCAATATAGTCAACAATCAAACCAACTCATTCAACTCATTCAATAATCGAATCAACTCAGTGAACCAACCATAATCAAATCGACTTAATGAATGAAATGGTAAAACCTTACAAGATTATTAGTAGTTTAACGAATCAAGAAACACCCACCTTAGTCCAAGCTAGGGACCCGATTTCTGCGTTAATTGGGCGATTTAGTGCCAAGTTCATGCGTCTCTTTCCTGGCTCCTTTTTTGCTCTTGCGTGGTTCCCGGCAAACAACCCGGCCACTGGCTGTTGACCAGCGGTCGTCCATGTTAGCACCGGTCACGCCACCTCCTGCTGCTACTGCTAAGCCACTATCTCTCTTTCTTCTTTTCTCTCTCTGTGCGTGTTGCATCTCACTCGGTGATCTCCTGCCCATCTTGCAACTGTGATAGGGTGGGTGGTGGGCCAAGCAGTGCCGCTTGACGTCACCACCGCCATCGCCACTGTTACCGCTTCTCGCTCCCCTCTCCCTCTTTCTTCTGGGCTCACGGTGGTGGCAGGGGTTCGAACGAGAACCATCCCCCCTTGCCTCTCTCAGTCCTAAAGGATAGGGGCTTTAGCCCCCCCTCGTATTTCTATTTCCCCTTTTTTCCCATTAAAATAAAAATTGGTTGCGTCTAAATAATCTAACCCTATTTGATCTCCACCGCAAATATCCTAATTCAGTTGCCAATCTCACGTAATGATGCACTGGCCTAATTTTTTACGAACACGCTAATTTCATGTAATCGCACAATAAATCAAAAAAATTAATAAAATTATTTCATAAGAATTATTACACTCAATTAACACATAAAAATTAGTCTAACATAGCTAATTCAATAAAACATAGTTAATGGAAATATTAATCTAGATAGTTAGCCCAATATTAAAATCCTCGGTTATTACACGTGGATTACAATTTAATTGCTTAATTTGCACATTTTTTGTCAAATACATTAGCATTTCACTCAGAATTAATGGTATACTAGTAAATTTAAAATGTTGGTAATGAACATGTCAACTTAAGCAAATATTTCTCCATTTGTTTTCCTTGAAGAAAATGAATGCACGATTTTATGAATTCACGTAAAAAGTACATAGATAGATAACCACACACGTCAAATATTTGACTGATAAGTGATCTAAAAACCTAAAAACATTATGTATTTTATTGAATTTTTACAACATTAGTAATGGTTTCCAAAAAATATATCTACGCTTGTAAATATTCATTATATATACAATTATTTCATCCTTTTTTGCCTATACCAATATGGTAGGGACTTGTGACTTTGGTCGTTTAGTTCTTGGTTTGTCAACTATATTTATCAGTCCATCTACTCTCGTCGGGGTAGCGATAAATACTGATGATGATTTTTCCTCTTATGCCAGGATAGAGGCCTTTGGATATCCTCTCATGCCAAGATGTAGTTGCCTGACATGTCCTTTTCATGCCAGAACCATGACGTTAGAAATATCCTCTTATCTCAATACAATGATGATGATGACTCATACCACATCTATACTACTTATAGCTCATGAACGAAGGAACATCTTCTTAGTTGTTTGAGCTGCCATTGCCCCTTTTGAATGGAAGCAAGTATTCTTTCATGAAGTTCGTTATAAGGGCGAGAAGAATGACAATTGTATTTAGATTTTGGCAAAGTTTTACTCTTTCAATTCTAGACTCTGAACTCTGCAAATGTTCAGTCTGACCCCCCCTTTTTATGTCGAATCCTAGAGGTAAGCCCTCTATTTATAGTGGCTACAAGGACAAACCCTGGGTCTCTATCTAGATATCAATTGATAAAAAAGATGCGTCATCTCTTATGAGCTGTGTAAAGCTCCAAAAATTCATAATTATAATCCTCTAAAAATAGTAAGCTGATCTTAGTTGCTTTGGCTTGTAAGTAGTATTTTAGTGTGGGCTAACATGTAATTAGAATCTTGGACCAAGCACATCCCACATTTTAGCCCAATCCAAGTTTCAATGACGACGTTATTAATTTCAAATTCTATATTTTTTAATATTCTTTGTTTATACAATAAAGTTTAGGTTTTCAAAATGTTGGTTTCATTTGATAAAATTCTAATTAGTTATGAAAAGTTCCCTCTCAAATTTCAAATTCAAAAGAAATATTTAATGAGGTAGTATTTTGGGAAAAAAAACTCCTCTAAAACCTAGAACCTCTCTCTCTTCTCTTGGCAGCCGGTTATTTTCCAAAAAAAAAATCTCCTATTTTTTCATGTGTGCAAGTGCAATTTATTACAAGCACTTAGGAGTTTATAC
This sequence comes from Carnegiea gigantea, assembly GCA_029747015.1. NCBI lineage: Eukaryota > Viridiplantae > Streptophyta > Magnoliopsida > Caryophyllales > Cactaceae > Carnegiea > Carnegiea gigantea. The sequence goes on from JAKOGI010001895.1 coordinate 118,168, forward strand.
TCTTAGGACACACATCAGTAACAACAAATCACACAAGGCCCAAAGTCTATATCATACACTTGGAAGCACACACTCTTAGAAGACATGTCATCAAATAAATATTAAAAACTAGAATATATGATAAATATACCAAAAAAGATATATATCAACAGGATGTGAGAGCACATACTCTCAGGTATACCTAATAATTTATTTGGCTGCAATTTGTCTGGTTGCAATTTACTATCATAATAGATTCACCAATAATTTATTTGGTTGCAATTTGTCTGGTTGCAATTTACTATCATAATGGATTCACCAATTTAAAAGTTATGTATTTACTTTAATGATCGCTAATATGCTTTGATCCTGTAAAAATAGGCAATTTGATCATAATGAAGAAAATTTATTGAGCTCGTGAACAAACCTTATTGAGCCAGTTGAAACAATAAACAAATTGATTTTAAAATAGAATTAATTTTTAAACTTTATTGACCTAGTGGAACGGTGAACAAAATAAAATTTGTAGATTACCAACCTAAACTGTATGTAGTCTAAAATAGACTGCATCGAACCACACACGAGGATGAAATAACGATTTGACTTAATGTATTCATTTGTATGGTGAACATACATACATAAACTCAAAATTGTTCATTGTACAACATTTTATGTCATTTATTATATCAATCCTCGAAAAAAAATTCAGATCCAGTGAACAGCCTTATGATAATTAATGAACAAATTGTATGCGCTAAATGAACATACTCAAGATATAATATAATTTACTGCAATTAATACCAAAGTTTATTCTTTATTTTATTTTTTTGGTTCGCTCAATGGTTACTTTGTTTTTTATTGTCAATGTTCACTTTTAGAAATATAGTTTTACATTTTATGCCAATAAATTAAGTAATCTCCCAAAGAAAGGGCTATTAGTGTTGTAAATTTTTCCATATCAGTGATTCGTATTACTATCTTCACTATGATTTTTGTGATTGCTCACTCATGAGTTGTCCCTCTTGTTCCACAAAAAATTGATCGAGTATTCAACTACGAAGTGAATTTTGTTGTTTTGTTCTAGCACTGATCAAACTTCATGATTAATTTAGTACTAGCTAGATTAGTTAACAAATTCGTTCTAATTCATGTATAGATAAGCATCCAAATTGATAAGTTGGATATCACAATTTAGACATAAGAGTATCCCAATGTGAGGAAGCTGGAGTATCGTGGTGAACAAATAAAGCCATCCCAATGAACTATATCAATTTGTTCATTGTGATGTTTGGAGTATCGTGGTGAACAAATAAAGCCATCCCAATGAACTATATCAATTTGTTCATAGTGATGTTTGTGATTGTTCACTTGTCTCTTTTGTTCTATAGAAACCGGATTGAGTAGTAAGCAATAATTGAATTTTGTTGTTTTGTTCTTGTACTCAAATTCTGAAATTAATTCAATACTAGCTAGATAAAGTGAACAAATTCATTCTAGTCTTTACACAGATAATAGCATCTAACTTTATCGGTTGGGCATCGCAATTTACAAATAAGAGTGCCCCAATGTGAACAAATTAAACAAGAGCATCATACTGAATAAATAAAATCATCCCGGTGAATAAGGTATATGATTTTCATTGTAGGAATGATGTTTGAAGGAATTTAGTATAAATAACTTTTGTTTCATTTGAAGAAATTTAGTATACATAATCAAGAGTTCGGTACTACTTCGACAAGTGCTACAACAAGCTTTTGGATATGAAGCAGGGAAAAAATAAAAACTCCAGGGAAAACCATATTCTAGTGCATGTTTACATCATTAAGGTACATGTGCAGGACAAATGTGTTGTTCCTGACATTACCAGACCTAAAAAGAAGCAATTATAAATTGAAAGTGCTAGTCATCAGTAGAGTTTTTGCGGAACCCATTGTCATCGATTCAATTCCTTCTTTACGTGGCATTAGGATTGGTTATGGCATAAGGATTAGTCATGGTAGCATCTTTAACTTCATTTTTCTGCGTAGTGTTTTTTTGTTCAAGGGCTTATTTGAATTGAACAACATTATCACTTGTAGTCTGTGCTGCTTATCAGTGAAAATTTTGACCCTTGCCCTGTTCCTTAGAAGCTTGCCATGGCCGTCAAGTTGGCTTGCGATAGGCCTGGATGGAAAAGAGATAAATGATAGGGTGAGTGAACAATCTCAACATAACAATGAACAAAGTTAGTAATCTCAATGAACAAACCTTAGATATCTTATGAAAACAACTAGACCATTAGTAAAAAAAGGGACTAGAAGACTGATCATATAATAAGTAATAAGCCAAATTTTAGACCTACAAAGAGATCTGCACATATGTAACAGTGACAAACTAAAGAAGGTGAGACATGGAATGAACAATTTGGACAATTGGACATGACAAGTGAAGATGCTTTAAAAATTCAAGGAGAACATATTAACTAAGCTAATATCAGCACCTCATACTTAAAATTCAGTGATAGTCAAGATCAATATTAATGTACTAGACATGATAACAAGGTATTTACTCAACTTGCCAAATTAAAACTTTTCCAATCTATTAAGGTTAAGGGGAAAGAAGGAGAGTGGAGGGGAATGGAATAATAAGGTGAGTACAAATAATAAAGTGAGTACAAATAAATTTCATTTGACTGTTCAATTTCACCACTCGATCAGCAGAAAATTCATATCCAGAGAGGCATAGGAGTCGTTCTCCTTATTACGCCCGAACCATAACCTCCCTGCAACAAGAGGAATTTGAGTGGGATACATCACAATGGTATAGGCACGACCCTAAGTGAGAATCAGCACGAAGTGACCATTGTCACAAGGACAGAAGGGGAATGAAGGGGGGTGACTACAGAGCTGGATATCTTAGCCAAAGGAATGGGGCATGAGATGGCTCTTCTCCTTCATCTTCAAGATCCACGACGGGTAAACCAATTAAGCAGCGAGTGTCTCGACAGAACAATATGCCTTTGGAAAAGTAGGTGGTCGTCCCTTATACCACCCAATCGTCCTTCACTACCTCAATACTAGCCGAGCCCATCCAAAAGAAATTCCCCCTATTAGAAATCGATTACAATGCGATTGGGGACCTAGAGGACCATATTGCTAAGTTTGCTAGCATAATGCACCTCACAATTGCCACTGATGCTATTTGGTACAAATGCTTTCCAACGACCTTGTCCAGGTTGGCACAACAGTGGTTTAACAATTTGACAGCTAACTCAATATCCAATTTTAGTTAGCTACTGGAACAATTCACTAGCCACTTCATCAACAATAGAACAAGGGAGAAAAATTCAAATAGGCTTATAAACAGTTGTCAAGGACCAAACGAAACCCTCTGATCATATATCAGGCGTTCAATTCCGAGACCATACTCATTCCCAAGTTAAAACAAGATGTGGCAGTGTTGGCTCTAATGGATGGCCTTGAAAGAGGCCCCTTTAAAGATTCGCTTGCAAATAAAATGCTTAATACTCTAGGTGAAGCCTTATTTAAGGCCGACCAATTTCTTTAGATAATGGAGTTCAACAAGACAGCTGAGCAAATCACTAGGGGGTGGACACCCCTAGGGGGAAGACAACCACCTTGTCAAAGATAAAGGCAAAAAGGAATTCATTGAAACGAACCTAGGAAAATTTGAGAAGAAAAAACCCCGAGATTCTTCACGGTTTGAGCATTGTTCATTATTGAATAAGCCCAGGGAGGAAATGTACCAGATGTATAAAAATGATGATAAATAGAAGAGGCCAAAGAAAATGAGCAATCCTAACGGGGATAAATCTAAATGGTGTGACTTCCACAATAATTCTGGCCACACCACTGCCGAAGGTAGAGACTTAGCAGACAACCTGGAAGACCTTATGAGGAGAGGTTATTGTAGCCAGTTCAAAGCAAGGAGCCAGATGGGGGAGACAACAAGAAAGTAACTATTAATGTCATATCTGGAGGGATGCCTTACAGAGAATCCCAAGTCAAGGCTCACCTAAGGGGCTTGAGCTATGAGGTTATAAGGACGGAGTGTGGCCCTAACGACCTTAGCACAACAGGCCCGTCTATGACATTTACCGACGATGATCTCACCGATGTGCGTTTACCTCATGATGACCCCCTGATAGTCACTCTGAATATAGGAGGTTATGGCATGGCCAGGATTCTAGTTGATGGGTTAGCGTAGTTGATATAATCTTCGACCGTGTCCTTGAACAGATGGGTATATCAAAGGGCTCCTTGAAATCTGTTAACTATCCCATCGTAGGTTTCACAGGCCACCCAATCAAGCCCAAGGGGCTAATCTGGTGACCAGTGCGGATTAGAGAAGGAGAAAGTTCTAGACATCTTAAGGGAGATTCCTAGTGGTGGATGTCACCTTAGCCTACAACTTAATAATAGGAAGATCCCTAATCCACTAAGTAGGGGTAGTGGTCTTCCCATACCACCTCACTATGTTATATGTCTCAGATCGAGGGATCGCCTAGAGATTAAGGGGAAACAAACACATGGCTAGAGAATGTTATATTGCGACCCTGAATTCCAGTAGAATCGCAAACACCTCCACGAAGGAAGCTAATGGTCTAAACCCCAAGAGGACGAGACGTGTTGTAGAGCGTCGTCATGTAAGAATGGCCACGTTAGATGCAAGGGAAGCATTTGTTCCTACCACTAAACCAAATGAGGATACGGAGGAAATATCCTTGCTAGAAGTAGATACCAAGAGAACCATAAAGGTGGGTTGAGCCATCCCTCAAGAGATCAAGGCATTACTTGTTGAGCTTTTAAGAAAACACCAACACGCATTTGCTTTCTTAGCAAACGAGATGCCAGGTATAGATCTAGCTATAATATCACACCACCTAAGCGTAAATCCTAACGTGAAACCCATTAAATAGAAGAAAACGATGTTTCAAGCTGATAAGAACAGGGCAATAATACAGGAAGTAGATAAGCTCTTAAAGGCAGGGTTTAGCTGGGCTTAGATCTGGTAAAAACTGACCCCTCCCGAAAACCCGACCCGAACCCGCCCAAAAGTTTTGGGTTTTGAATACGATTATTTCGACCTGAACCCAAAATAAATCGAGTCCAAAAAACCCATAAAGTTTTGGGTCAGACCCGACACGAATCCGAACCCGAACCCGCACCCGCCCGCTTAACCCGAATATTATACCCTTATTTTTTATTTTTATTTAATTTTTCCCCCTTAACAATAATAGTTTTTCATTATAATGAATCGTTTAGAGAGACGTTGTGTAACTATCGCTTTTCTTCACAAATTAGATGATGGTACTCATTTTTTTTAAATTCATTCCCATAAAATAACGTCATATACAACTTATAAATGGAATAATTTAGAAAATGGGCATGAAAATATCTAGTCTTAAGAAAATTAATTTAGAAAGTATTAAAAATGTTCAAGTCATACCATTATATTCATAGTGAAATGAATACGTCTCATCGCATTTTAAATAATATTGCTCTGTAATAATATAAAATTTTGATGATATAACTAATAAATATTGTAATATCTTGTGTGTTTATAATATTCTTTCATTTGGCTTCCTTCTAATTGGTCTCAAACTTGATTTCAGTGTTGGGCAATAGACCAACTTGTGTGCGTGTTAGGATTGACAAGTTAATAAAGCATAGGTGGTTAGGTAATAGTAAGTTAATTAACAAAATATTGAATCATTAAATAGGTTATTAACATGTCGAACCGTTCTAACCCGTTGTCATGCTTTAGACGGGCTAGCCCATGATTGACTCAACCTATTATTAATATTTTAATATGCAGATCAATCCACTCAAATATGACCCATTGCTCACTGGTACATGGCGTTCATATATCATATTGAAAAATTTGAATATTTTTTATGTTCTTTTAAAAAATTACAACTAGAATGCTCGTTCATCAAATATGGACAATTTTAAGTAATAAATACGCCAAGATTTTGATTTTGACAAATAGTGAAACAACACACTAAAAAGGCGCTCCAAACCCATTGGATTGACCCGAAACCCGTAAAACCGAAATACACTCGCCTGTATTTTACCCGAACGCAAAATACACTCGACCCATATTTTACCCGAACTCGAATACAGCCGATCCGTATTTAACCCGCCTACCCGAATTGACAGGTCTAGCTGGGCTTGTTAATACCCGAAATGGGTTGCTAACATCGTTATGGTTAAAAAGGCTAATGGGGCATGGAGAATGTCCGTGGACTTGACTAATATCAACAAAGCCTACCCCAAAGATAGCTACCCGCTATTTTAAATTGACCAGCTAGTGGATGCTATGAGTGTTCATGCCTTGCATAGCTTCATGGATGCTTTCTAAGGGTACCATCAAATCTACTTGCATGGGTCTGACCCAGAGAAAACAACCTTCATCACAGAGAGAGGCTTGTATTGCTACAAAATGGTGTCGTTCGGCATAAAGAACGCCCGAGCAACATATCAGAGTTTGGTGAATCGGGTCTTTCAGTCACAAATAGGCTGGAATTTGGAGGTATATATGGATAACATGATTGTAAAGAACTATAAAAGAGAGAGTCATGTAATAGACCTTGAAGAAACCTTTATACTACTAAACAAATATAACATGAAACTTAATCCCAAGAAATGTTTGGTTGGGGTGTAATCAGGAAGGTTTCTAGGGTATGTTGTGGACCAGAGAGGGATAGAGGCCAACCCTAGAAAGCTTCGTACCATCATAGATATGCCCTTTCCTCATTCGATAAGTGATGTTCAAAAGCTCACTGGGTGTATGGCCGCCCTTAGACGATTTGTGTCCAAATCAGCCGAACAATGTCTCCCATTTTTTAAAGTCCTCGAAGCAGCACAAAAGTTCAGCTGGATAGAAAAATAGAAGAGGGCATTGGAGAGTTTGAAAACCTACCTTGCCACGCTGCCTAGGATTGCCAAGCCTGTGCTGGGGGAAGAGCTATATTTGTATATGGCAGTTTCTATAGGAGTCGTGAGTGCTGTGTTAATCCAAGAGGAGGTCCAGGTGCAATAACTTGTCTACTTTGTAAGTCATGCCCTCTTCGGGGTCGAGTTAAAGTATCCTATAGCGGAGAATGCAGCCTATTCAGTACTGCTAGCCAGCAGAAAGCTGCGACCCTACTTTGACACATATCAGATAATTGTTCTAATTGACTAACCATTTGGGACAGCATTGCATAAGTTTGAATAATGTGGTCGGTTACTTAAGTGGGCTATAGACCTCTATCAATATGACATCCAATTCAAGTAGCAAAGAGCAATAAAGGCCCAGGCTCTTGCAGATTTTCTCGTTGAGTGTTCATATATGGAAGAAGATCTATCGGGTGAATGGGTGTGGACCATCCATGTAGATATGTCATCGCCGGCCCTCAGTTGTAGGGTAGGAGTAATGATGACTTCACCAAAAGGAGACGTGCTTGAGTACGCTCTAAGATTTGACTTTCTAGCATTAAACAATGAGGCCAAATATGAGGCCGTAATAATTGGCATCACTATGTGTAAAGCATCACGGGCTGAAAGCATAAAAGCTTACAGTGACTCCTAATTGGTGGTAGACCAAGTCCTATGAGAATATGAAGCTAGGGACGCAGCTATGGTGAAATATCTTTAGAAGTTGAAAAAACTATTGGGAAAACTGAGCAATTTTAATATTGAAAGGGTCCCAAGAACAGAGAATCAACAATTCGATGCATTATAAAAACTCGCAAGTTTAAGCCTCAATATCCTTAGTAGATCGATCATGGTGGAAAACTTGCCTAGTAGAAGCATAGAGGAGGAGAAGGTAATAAACATAGAGACCCAAGATCAAGAAGGAACATCATGGATGAAGCTAATCATCTGCTACGAGACCAATGGGGAACTGCTACCCGATAAAAAGGAGGCTAAAGCAATTAAGCATAAGTCCATCTGGTATTGCCTTATCGATGGAGAACTATATAAAAGGTCCTTCAGCATGCCACTATTGAAATATTTGGGAGGTATAAATGATGATTATGTGTTGAGAAGGAATATGTGGAAATCAAATCAGTACGTGAACTCTGGTTATAAAAGCCCTCAGAGCAAGATACTATTGGTCGACTATGCTGTAGGATGCCAAACAATATGTCATAAGGTGTGACAAGTGTCAACGGCATGCCTTACTCGTTCACCAACCAGCCAACAAACTATAGCAATATGTAACCTATTACCATTTGCCCAATAGGGAATGGACCTGTTGGGCCCCTTTCCAATAGCACCAGGACAAAGAAAGTTCTTGATAATGGCTGTAGACTATTTCACCAAGTGGATAGAGCTGAGCCCCTATCCACCATAGCAGCGTTACAGGTGCAAAGGTTTGCATAGAAAAACATCGTTACCTAATTTGGTATTCCCAGAGCTACAGTAATGGACAATGGAAAGCAATTCGAAGAGGGGGCATTCTAGAAATGCCGCGAAGAATTCTAGATAAAAGCCAAATTCACCTCTATCGCTCATCCTCGGTGCAGTGGGCAAGGCAGAAGCTGCCAATAAAATCATTCTAAAAGCTTTGAAGAAAAGACTTGATCAAGCAAAAAGATATTGGGTAGAAGAGTTATCGGGCATCCTATGGTCTGCCTACACCACGGAGAAAGGGGCCACTGGAGAGACACCTTTCAGGCTAGCGTTCGGCACTGAAGCCGTCTTACAAGTAGAAATATGGAGTCCAAGCTTCTGAATCTAGCACTATAGTCTAGAGAAAAAATGAAATTGCCTTGCTTGACTCCCTCGACCTCCTTCCTGAAGTGCAGGAGAATGCCTTACTCTGAATAGCCATATACCAACAAAGAACGTGTCGAGCTTACAATCGTAGGGTGGTACATAGATCGATTGGGGTGGGCGATCTAGTGATGGGAAGAGCCGAGTATGTGGATAAAGGCAATATGGACAGTAAGTTATAAGTGAACTGGGAAGGTCCATACATCATCCACCAAGAGGTCCGCCTACGAGCATATAAGTTAATGTACACCTCAAGAGAACTCATCCCCCGTACTTGGAATGCAGAGATCCTCCGCAAATACTTCGTCTAGTTACCTTGAAGGATCAATCTAGTTAGTTGTAAAAGATAGACCTCTATCTCATCATGTAGGAATATTATATATGAGATAGTGGGACGAAGCATGAAAATGGGAAGTAGGTTAGTATCCTTAGAGGACAAATTTGTAATCTTTTTCTTTCTCTTTGTTTCCTCATTTTTATAGTATCAAAGTTAGCTAAATGAAGGAAGTTAAAATTTTCGTTGTTATAAGAGGACATATCTCTCCAAAAAAACACACAACAAGTCCATGAAGTAACGGGAAGATTGAAATCATCTCGTTATACCAGATTCAACTAAACCTTTCAAGACTATTAGTTGAATCTCCAACAACAAATCCATTAAGGGCCAGGGAACGATTGAAATCATCCCACCCTAATAGATTCAACTACACCTTTCAAGGCTACTGGTTGAATCTCCAATAGCAAATCCATGAAGGGGCAGGGAACAATTGAAATCATCCCGCTATGAGGAGATTTAACTAAACCTTTCAAGGCTACGGACTGAATCTCTAACGAGTCCATACAAGGGTAGCCTAAAGCTCACCCCACCTCATAGCACGAAGGTAACATAGAGCCAAAGGCTAAAAACACCTTGTATCCTTTAGGTACGATAATACCCCCAAAATCGATCTGAATGATTGGGCTAGGAGAATGAATATAACTTCCAAAAAGATGAAATAATAGGTGCAAAGTGAGATGCAATAACACTATCACTATATTGTCATTTTATATAAGAGAATGATCAACAGTGCATAAGCAACGGCTAAGGCTATTGCGGGTTACAAAAGATGTATCACAAGAAAATGCAACATGAATAGACAGAACATAGGGATGGAGTGTGGATGGCCCCAGAGGCTGAAACACTTATTCTTAAGACCCTAATGGCAAAGGTCCTGACCATGAGGAATGACCACGACAGTTACTGATGTTAAATGGATTAGCAAGAAGGTTATGCTCATCAGTATGACTAGAGGTCATATGATCGAGGAATTAACGGGGAGCTAGTCCAGCTCGAGGCCTAGTTGAAACATGACTGCCAGACTTGAGGTATGGCTGACCTACCGAACAAGCTAGAATGCTATGCTTGCCTAAGTAGCTCACCCATCAGGCCCTCACTGTTTCCCAATCCTCAGCCTTTATGACATTGCTAATCTTCATGAAGCACAAATTTATAATCCACCCATTCTTCGCACCATGGTCTGTAGCATGGTGAAAATAGGCCTTATGCATGGAATGTGGACCCCTTGATATCTCCTCTAACTCCCACTCACGTTGCCAGTTGAAGTTGGGAGCGAAAACATTCCACAACAGGGAAGGGGGAATAGGAGGTGGTCCATCAGGTAGCCAGCAAGGAGATCTAACCCTTATTTCTTCCAGGATCACAAAGCTCCCACTTGATGTGGTGATAGGAAAATAGATTAACACAGAGGAGAAGGTACAAATTGGCAATGGACCATATCCGTATTTACAAGTTGTGGAGAATTCACATTTAAGGCCATAAAAATGTGTGTACCTAACTATTTGTCTCTTAGCTTGATTTGAAAGTAAAATTTTGACACCATAAAAGACCCACAAAACTCATAATGTTTGTTCATGGGAACGAAACAGAACCCACATTGTAAACCCTAATGTTCGGTACAACCCAGCCGAAGGTACATATAATAAGCTCTAACGAGCATTTAACAAAATCTCCCTGCTATGGATGATAAGGTCGAAAACTTGAACTAAGAAAGTACACAACATTCCTACCAAGAGCATACACGTGCCTCCTTAGCAGCAAATAACTCTTGTGAATGGCGAACCTTAAGGTGTTGGAGTTTGCTTTCCTGCTCTGCGCTCTTGGGTTGGTAATGGATATAGAGGGAGAGGTCATGCTTGAACCAGAGAGTGAGCTGCTTGAGCAAAGGGAAGGTGAAGACTTTCTCCCACCATGCAGTCTCAAAGCAAGAAAAAGCCTTGAAGAATCCTTAATCCGAGGGTGCTCCCAAACTCAGGGAAGCTAGAAAATATCAACTCATTCTTTTCCACATCAAATGTTTTCACAAAATCTTGTTTTTATAGGTCTCTTAGAATCAGCCTCTCTACGGGTAGGAATACCGATAGAGATAAGGTTGTCTACATCTGGATCTCCCTAGACCTCACGAAAGCAGAACCCACACTGGGAAGTATTGTTGTATTCTTTTCCACATCAAAGTGGGGCTCCCAAGCTTGCCCCAACAAGTTATAAGTTCGATTACAGCCTTCCAGGAAGGTGCTCCAGCATACTCAATCTCAGTGTAAGGAACTTTCCCATCTGCTACAGAGCTTCCTTGAGTTGAGGAGGAACCACCTATAGAACTTCCTGAAGAAAAAGGGAGGAGATGAGGCATTGGGGACAATAGGGAAAGTGCCTCCTGGAGCTCCTTTAAGTCTAGGCCCCTGCTCGTTACCACTTGTCTCATAATCATCAAGCCTCTTAAAGTTAAGAAGAATTTCATTCTCTGACATGTTGCTTTGTGTTGAATTCCAAGAGTACACAACCACAAGAGGGGGGTGAATTGTGGTGGCCGATTTTCGCCAAATAACTGACAAACAGCTGTAGCACTTGCTTGCAGAGACTGTTCGTAAATCACAAACAACCTTAAGCCTTGTTTGTAGTAGTTGTTCCCAATTGGTTCAGTAGCGAAATTCAAAGTAATAAATGCGGAAATAAAGCACACACAATTTTTACGTGGAAAACACCTCTAGCCCAACTGAGGTGTGAAAAACCACGACCTACCTCGTGTAGGATTTAACCACTTCACTAACGGGCTGAACACGTTACAAAAGTAACACTCCTTGTTACAACTTGTAACCCACGTAACCTTCTTCTCTAAGACAGGTTACACCACGTCCAATCACACTATATTGGACACGTCCAAAGTCCACTCGACTATGGACACACTCACTCACTTTCTGATCTGAGAACAGGAGTACAAAACACCTTACTGGGGTGCTTCTGACTTAAGCAGATGTAAGGTACACTGAAGTCCTGGTATGCCAATAGTTTTGAAATCTCAATTTTTGCACAATTTTGTCACGGTTTTTTCTTTTGAAATGTAGCTTTAGAAAGCTCTCAATGCTCTGTGAAAAACCGATTTTTCCCTTGTATCTCTCTACAGAAAGGAGTGAAAAGATTTTCTTATTTAAGCAAGCAAACCCAACGGCTAACTCCTTCAAAAAGGATAGAAAAATCTTCTGATTTTAGCAGCTTAGGAGATTTCTTCAGATTTCCAACGGCTAGGAACAAAGAAGATAAGATTCTCCTAAAATATAGGGATTTGATACTCACGGGATAAAAACTGATTTAGCCACTTAATATAGCCGTGTAATTTAGCCCAAAAAAAGGATAAAAATCTTGGTTTCAAAATTTGAATCAATCATGGCCTAAAAATAAGGAATAAAGATTTTTCGGATTTTGAAAAAAAAATCTCTAGCAAAAATAGCTTTGCAATCTGCTAAATAAATAATAAATAATAATCTAATCAGCCTAGGATTTCATAAAAAGATTCTTAGAGCAGCCAGCTAACCAAAAGAAATTTTCAGGTAAAACGGATGTGGCCGCTGCAGTTTCAGGAACACCCTTGACACCCTGTTTACAGGGTTATTTGGAAATGGTGTTCTGAAGCAAATGTCAAAAACCGTTTTAAGAAGGGTTAAATTGAGACTTTCAAGATTGGCATATTAACAAGAGTCTAAAAGGTAAAAACTAAACCAAACCAAGACTTCTTGTTGTAAGAATCAGTCATCTTGTCAAGAATGGATGTGCAACTCCAAACACCTTGGTCACCTTGATTACTCGGGTGATCTTGTATCGCTGAATGTAGGAACTTAGTCTTTAAGACTTAGTCAGCTGTTGTCGAGATTTGTTGTGTGCTGATCTTTGTGTCACTGAAGCTTGGAACCTGTTCTTAAAACTTGTTCTCAACATTTAGTAGACAGAATAGGTAAGTAGGATCAATACAAACAACTGTGTAGGACCTGTTTGGAGAGCTTATTTGGAACAACATTACTCAAGCAAGTATGCTACACTTGGATTTGTCATCATCAAAACTTTATACAGTTAGTTCAACACTTTCCCCCTTTTTGATGATGACAAACCAAGTGACCATATTGACAAGAAAAAGATTTTATTTTCGTAAGTGCCTTTGTAAGTGACTGTGACTTGAGTGCTGATATATATCCACACAGGTGCTAGGTCAGTCAAGTCAAAAAACATATATAAGTATAAAGACTAATGACTCAACCGTTCAACTCGACCTAGGTCAATGTGCCTTTGTAAGTGACTTGAGTGCTGATATATATCCACACAGGTGCTAGGTCAGTCAAGTCAAAAAACATATATAAGTATAAAGACTAATGACTCAACCGAACATATATAAGTATAAAGACTAATGACTCAACCGTTCAACTTAGCCTAGGTCAATGGCCCACTTATCTTCCCCCTTTTGGCATCATTAAAAAGGCACAAACAGCAGTCAGAACATGGTGTGTGCAAGGGAATCACATAAGACATAGCAAGAGATAAGCAAGATATAACAGAACCAGATATGTCATTGAAAGTCCGGAAGGAAACACAGAAAGAGACGGGAAGAGAACTCTAGGAAACATCCGATGAGAACAGGTTACAAGGGGTGATTATGGCTGCGGAGGAGGGAGTTTGGTAGCGAGGGAGGAGAGAAGGGCAAGGAGATCTTCATGATGCTTGGCAGATAGCGCCTTCTCTTCATCCAGGGCAGCCTTGACGACTGTGAGCTCATCCTTGAGGCGGGAGTTATCCTCTAAAACAGCCTCAACTTTGACTGATGACCTCCCAGAACAGGAAATCTGGGTGTTCGGTTCCCCTGTTTAGAGACCGAGCCCTCAGCCAGAGTATATCCACACCCCATGAGGGTGTCACTCCCTATCTCATCAATCACTTAAGCAGCCACCCTCCTTTTGAGCTCTATCCCAAAGTGCTCAAAAACCCTCATCAGTAGAAAACCATACCCAAGATCATGTGCCCGGGTGGTGTTTGCAATACGCCCAATATGGCGGATCAAAAGAACAGGAAGGTTGATGGGTTCCTCTCTATCCAAAAGATCCACCAGGCACTGATCAAGAGTATCAGCCTGGTTTCTACCTTGACCTCTTGGGATGATGTTCTTTATGACAAACATAAAGAGCAGTTGGTGCAGAGAGGTCATCTCACCCTTCTTCACGGATGTGGGTGTTTGCAGGCCCTGGTTTTGACTTAACCGCTGTGAAAGCTCCAGCAGCCTGGCTGTCCCTAGGACAGACTTATCCACCCTCACATACACATCAAAGCCAAGTGAGGGAACACCCAAAATCGTACCCAGAGTTTGTGCATCAAATTGCACCTGTGTATCACAATTTTACTTGTCACCACCCCTTCGGTGACGGCACAATTTGCATAGAATTCAGCCAATTCTGGTACAGAACACCTCAGCTGGGTGTTCGTGAAGAGGTCCAGCCAGTTCTGGGCACGCAGCTTCTGTAGGAACACCCCCAACCTCTGTTCCTTGAAAAATTGAACTCTCACTATCTTCCCCCTAACTACATTGCGCTTAAGCAGATGCACAATCTTGGTAGAAACAGGAGAGGCAGTAGACTTTTTGGCTCTTTTGGGGGAAGGAACAGAAGGAGCAGTCTCGAGTTTAGCTGATTTTGAGACTGGAGCAGTAGAGGTAGTCTTAGGTGTAGCTGATTTGGAGAGAGAAGAGGTGAAGGTCTTTCTCTTGGGAGGTGCTGTTGGAGGAGAAGACTTAATGGCAGGGAGAGTGGTTTTCTTAGGAGGAACTTGTTCTTCGGAGGACTCGGAGAACACCGGGGTCCCCTGTTTAAATGGGGTGTTCTCAGAATCAGAATCCGAAAATCCCGCAGAAGAAGAAGAGGAAGAAATTTCCTTAATGACTGAAGTGGAGGATTTTGTGGAGTAGAAGGCAATTCTTACAGATTTGCGCGTGGGCTTAGCAGATTTTGGAGGAGAGGGGGCTAAGGCTTTTGAGGGTTGAGGCCTTGTTTGTGGCCTTGATCTAGGCATTCTGCTACGCCTAGCCACCATCTTAACCCTTTTTCTTTTCTCTCCGGTTTGGAAGACCGGAGTCACTGATTCGGTTGCTGCAGGGGGGATGTCCATGCCACTACTTCCCCCTGCCTCAAGAGACTGCTCAGCCGAGTCTCCTTGAAGACCAACTCCCAAATCGTCCTTAAACACCTCCTCATAGGACTCAGACCCTGTTTCGGGTACTGTTTCTTTTTCAGAAAACAGCCCGAAAGAACAGGGCTCAGAGAAATCAAAGAAACCAACATGGGACTCAAAGGCTTCATCTTGGGACCCAAGATTGCCACCAATTTCCCCAGTTGAAGCAAAGTTCTTTTCAGTGAGGGGACAAACAGTCGATCCCTCAAACACCACCAATTCCCAACCAAAATGGTAGGGAATATCTTTCAAACCCAAGCCCACTGATTTCAGGTCGACACTCTTCAAAAATCCAAAAGGTTTGAAGCTGATTGGGCGAGGAGGAGTGGAAGGTTTACCTCCTAGAATCGCCATTAAAAACGGCGAGAAAGCAACAGGGGCAGGACCTGTTCGTGAGGCTGGTGCGGGTGCCCTGCTACCCTGAGATTTTGAACCAGAACTTCTAGAGCCATTGAAGGAAGCCATTTGAGCAAGAGTTGGAGAGAGATTAGGGTTTGAGTGAAAGGAAATTGCCAGGTAGTCGAGAGAGAGAGAGAGAGAGAGAGGTAAAGATTTGGAGATTTAAAGAGAAATAGCATGCCAAATCTTTAAAGATTTACCTGTTACAACGGGTAGATCATTACTAGCCGCCCGCGCATGCCTCGGGAAGGAGGAAAATTTAAAGGCTAGACACAACTTGTTTCACATACTGACAATCAAGGAGCGTACCTGTTCTTGCTGCTTGTTCTTGAATACGAATCATCGGTAACAAGAGTAACAAGCCCAATCATGTTGGCTTTTAACACGCATCCGCATTCTGCAATCTATATACATATTCAAATAGCACAAAGATTCGACTGCAAACATTGCTATGGACAAATTGCATCCGCAGCATATAAGAGTTGCGAACAGGGGGAGAGAACAGGTTTCTTAGGTTGTTTTCACCAAACCTAGTTCAAGTCTATTTCTCTCAAATTGATCTCTACCTAGTGCCTTAGTGAATATATCAGCAATTTGATTTTCTGTGGTACAAAAATTCATTGAAATCAAACCCTTTTCAACATTATCTCTCAAGAAATGATGTCGAATGTCAATATCTTTTGTTCTTTTATGTTGACACGGATTTTTGGCAATGTTAATTGCACTAGTGTTATCACAAAAGATAGGAATGCATCCAGTGTCAACACAAAAGTCCTTGAGTTGTTGTCTTATCCACAGCAATTGAGCACAACATGAAGCAGCTGTAACATATTCAGCTTCTGCTGTGGACATGGCAACTGAATGTTGTTTCTTGGTTGCCCAAGATACCAAACAAGGTCCAAAGAAATGAGCCATACCTGAGGTGCTTTTCCTATCAACCAAGAATCCTGCATAGTCAGCATCAGCATATCCAACAAGATCAAAATTGGAACCTCTAGGATACCATAGAGCTAAATCAGGTGTATGCTTTAAATATCTTAGTATCCGTTTAACAGCTTTAAGATGAGTTTCTTTAGGGCAAGACTGAAAACAGGCACATAAACCAACACTGAAAACAATGTCGGGCCTACTAGCGGTAAGGTATAAGAGTGACCCTATCATGCCCCTATAGAGTTTCTCCTCAACTGAGGGACTCCTATCATCCATTACCAACCTGGTAGAAGGAGAAATGGGAGTATCAATGGGCTTGGCCGACTCCATCCCAAAACGCTTAAGTAGTTCCTTAATATACTTTTGTTGATGGATCATGGTGCCGTTTGAAGTTTGCTTGATCTGTAAGCCTAAGAAGAAATTAAGCTCACCCATCATGCTCATTTCAAACTCACTCCTCATCATCTTTGAAAATTCATTGTATAAATCATGATGAGTTGCCCCAAATATGATGTCATCAACATATACTTGGACAATCAACAGATGTTCCCCCTTAGTTTTTAGAAACAAGGTATTATCTACCTTGCCTCTTCTAAAATCATTTTCAAGTAAAAAGCTTGACAATCGTTCATACCAAGCTCTAGGAGCTTGTTTTAGACCATAAAGAGCTTTGTCAAGTTGAAAAACATGATCAGAAAATTCAATGTTTTCGAAACGAGGGGGTTGCTTGACATACACCTCTTCCTTAAGGTATCCATTTAGAAATGCACTTTTCACGTCCATTTGATATAGCTTGATCTCCATATGGGCTGCAAAGGCTATTAGGATACGAATAGCCTCAATTCTAGCAACTGGTGCAAAGGTTTCTTCGTAATCAATCCCTTCTTCCTGATTGTACCCTTGAACCACCAGCTGTGCCTTGTTCCTGATGACTATTCCTGACTCATCAAGTTTGTTTCGGAACACCCACTTGGTTCCAATGATTGTTCTATCTGCAGGTCGAGGTACAAGGTGCTATACTTTGTTCCTTTCAAATTGATGAAGTTCTTCTTGCATTGCTGTGACCCAATCTGAATCTGCAAGAGCTTCATTCACATTCTTTGGCTCAATGTTAGAGAGAAACGCATAGAATGCACAAAAATTCTTAAGCTTTGACCTAGTTTGCACTCCAGTATTAATATCAGACAAAATTTGCTCAAGAGGGTGCGAACGTTGGTGCTTCCATGGCCGTGGAGTAAGTGGATCCACAGACACATGCTCTACTCTAACTGGAACACTTGGAGACTCAGGCTCACAATCAGTGCCCGAGCCTGTTCCTGAGGAACCTGACTGGTGTTGTCCCGAACAGGGTTCAGCGGTGTTTCCCCCTGTTTGGTTCTCACCTTGCCTGTCGTTCTGAGGAACACCTTCAGGAGTTGTTTTCTCCAAGGTGTTCTTACCTTGTCTATCTTGGAGCAACACTTCTTTTCGAACAAGACCTAATTCAAATTCTTCCTCCTGTGCATCATTCTCACTCAACGAGTTAGATTCATCAAAAAGCACCATGCACACTTTCCTCAACACATAAGGTTCTTTTGTTAAACACTTTGTAAGCCTTACTGTGAGAGGAGTAGCCAAGAAATATTGCCTCATCACTCCTAGGATCAAACTTTCCTAAGGCATCCTTCCCATTATTATGCACAAAACACCTACAACCAAATGTTCTCAGGTGCGTAATGTTGGGTTTTCTGCCTTTGAAAAGTTCATAAGGAGTTTTGTTCAAAATAGGTCTGATCATGCATCTATTTATAATGTAACATGAGGTGTTTAATGCTTCTGCCCAGAAATTCCTAGGAAGACCACTAGCAATAAGCATTGTTCTAGTCATGTCTTCTAGGGTGCGATTTTTGCGCTCAACCACCCATTTTGTTGGGGTGTTCTTGGAGCTGAGAAGTTATGATCAACACCATGTTCATTACAATAGTTAATAAAACTTGCATTTTCAAATTCAGTACCATGATCAGATCTCAAGCTAACTAAAGAGTGTCCTACTCTCTTTTCAACCTTTTTGAAGAAAGGCAATAAAATTCTCAAAGGTTTCATCCTTGGATGCCAAAAACAAGGTCCAAGTAAATCGAGAGTAATCATCCACTACAACAAGCACATACCTCTTCCCACCTCTACTTGCTATCCTCATAGGACCACACAGATCAATGTGTAATAATTCTAGAGGTCGGGTAGTGCTTACACACTTTTTCGATTTAAAAGAAGATCTGACTTGTTTGCCTTTTGCACAAGCTTCACATACCTTGTCATCATTAAATTTGATGGAAGGTAGTCCAACAACTAGGTCTTTAGAAACAAGTTTGTTCAGAAGAGATAGACTTGCATGACCTAGTCTCTTGTGCCAGAGCATTACATCATCATTCAAGGCACTCAAACAAGTCAGATTGTTTTGGGGAAGTGTGGAAATACATACTTTGTAAATATTTTTGTGTCGCTTCCCCCTTAATACGACATCTCCTGTGTTTGAGTTTACAACCAAGCAACGTGTTGATGAGAACACTACTAGGTTGTTTTTATCACACAGTTGGGACACACTAAGTAAATTATGCTTCAAACCATCAACTAAGTATACATTTTCAATCGAGTGGGAGTGGGACTCACCAATCTTACCTATACCGACAATTGTCCCAGACTTACCGTTTCTAAATGCCACACTCCCACCATCCGAAGCTATAAGTGAGAGAAAGTTGGATTTTTCACCGGTCATATGTCTCAGCTGCCTGTTTTCAAGGTTATTCCCTAGGCTGTTTGCTGGGTTGTTTGCTGGGTTGTTCTCTCTCACTTCAGCCTGCAAAAAAAATCAAGGGTTAGTTTTGGGAACCCAGATCCACTTGGGTCCCATTCTTTTAGACAGATAAATCTCATCTTTCCTAATCCAGATTTGTTTTACATAACCTTCATTTCTTTTAATGGCATACCTTCTTGAAGGACAAGTGTATCGATAGTGACCCGTTTTGCCGCAGTGAAAGCAAACAATGTTTTCAGGTAATCCAACATACTTTCTGTTTGCAGGGTAAACGGTTTGTTTGGGCTTAAATCCTAGTCCTCTTTTGTTTTGGCTGTGATGAGTGTTTAGCCACTCCAATGCTCTTGAGGACTTGTTCCAACGCTTGGTTGTGACAAGCTCGGTTTCTAGTTTTTCTATATTAGCATGCAAGCTCTTGTTCTCCTCGAGCAAAGACTCAACCATTCCTTCCACCTCAAGGAGTTTTTCCTCCACTCGAGAATAATCTCCCTCTTTTATAAAGAGGTTTTCCTTGAGCATGTTAATATTTTCATATAAGCCCAGTTTTTCATTTTTAAGGGTCTTATTTTCAAGTTCTAGGTCTCGGACATCTCTTTTCAATTCTACACAGGTATCCATCAATAAATACAATAATTCTTCAACAGTTGCCTTATTGAGACCACGTACCTTGTTCTTGAGATCAGTAAGGCTGTTTGTTGACTCATCATCTGAATCCGTGTCACTTTGTGCCATGAGAGCTACAGTACCTTCATCAGTTTCAGACTCTTCTTCATCTTCAGAGGAGTCATCCCAGGCAGCCAGCATTGCTTTCGAGAATCGTTTCCCAGAACTGTTTGCAGCTTGTTTTCTACCTTGTTTCCTGGGGTGTTCGTGCTCTTGCTCTTCTCGAAGTAAGGGACAGTTTTTCACTGTGGTCTGTTTTGCCACATTTGAAACACCCAGTAAACTGTTCTCGGGGGTGTTTCTGGTTTTGTTGAAATCCTTCCTTTTGTTGTTTTCTTTAACTTTCTTGAAGAATTTCTTGAACTTTCGAGTCATCATAGCCATCTCTTCTTCCTCAAGATCAGAATCATCATTTTCTTGTGCTTTTAAGGCAAGTCCTCGATCTTTCTTCATCTCCTCTTTCTGTTGAGAATTTTTGCTCAGTTCGTATGTTTGGAGATTACCAATCAACTCGTCTAGGGTGATCTTGTTCATTTCTTTGGCTTCTTGGATGGCTGTTACCTTGGCTTCCCATGATCGAGGCAAAATCCTTAGAGTTTTCCTTACCAACTCTTCAGTGGTGAAGGATTTTCCCAGGGATTTTAACTCGTTTGTTATGTGAGTGAAGCGGGTATACATATCCATCACATTCTCACGATCACCCATATCAAACAACTCGTATTGTCTCATGGGTAACTCAATGCGTGATTGTTTGACTTGACTTGTTCCTTCATAAGCTACTTGTAAAGCATTCCATATTTCTTGAGCTGACTCACATTCTGAGATGCGAGTATATTCATCGGGTCCTAGGCCAAAATAGAGAAGTTTCTTGGCCTTGGCATTCTTTTCCATTTTCTTGTAATCCTCAGCATCATACTCAGTAGGATCTTTGGGAACCTTTTTTCCATCTTCAAGAACTTTCGTGGGAACAAGGGGTCCGTTCTTGATGAGCATTCATAACTCGTAATCCTCTGCTTGTATGTAGTTCTCCATCCTGTTTTTCCACCAACTATAGTGTTGTCCATTGAAGTAAAGAGGTCGAGTAATGGATTGACCCTCAAGTATCCCTTGTGGTGCACTCATCTTCACGGATCTCTCAAGGTGTTAGCCTTTTGAAAGAGAACCTGCTCTGATACCACTTGTTGAATTCCAAGAGTACACAACCACAAGAGAGGGGGTGAATTGTGGTGGCGGATTTTCGCTAAATAACTGACAAACAGCCGTAGCACTTGCTTGCAGAGATTGTTCGTAAATCACAAACAACCCTAAGCCTTGTTTGTAGCGGTTGTTCCCAATTGGTTCAGTAGCGAAATTCAAAGTAATAAATGCGGAAATAAAGCACACATAATTTTTACGTGGAAAACACCTCTAGCCCAACTGAGGTGTGAAAAACCACGACCTACCTCGTGTAGGATTTAACCATTTCACTAACGGGCTGAACACTTTACAAAAGTAACACTCCTTGTTACAACTTGTAACCTACGTAACCTTCTTCTCTAAGACAGGTTACACCACGTTCAATCACACTATATTGGACACGTCCAAAGTCCACTCGACTATGGACACACTCACTCACTTTCTGATCTGAGAACAGGAGTACAAAACACCTTATTGGGGTGCTTCTGACTTAAGCAGATGTAAGGTACACTGAAGTCCTAGTATGCCAATAGTTTTGAAAGCTCAATTTTTGCACAATCTTGTCACTGTTTTTACTTTTGAAATGTAGCTTTAGAAAGCTCTCAATGCTCTGTGAAAAACCGATTTTTCCCTTGTGTCTCTCTACAGAAAGGAGTGAAAAGATTTTCTTATTTAAGCAAGCAAACCCAACGGCTAACTCCTTCAAAAAAGGATAGAAAAATCTTCTGATTTTAGCAGCTTAGGAGATTTCTTCAGATTTCCAACGGCTAGGATCGAAGAAGATAAGATTCTCCTAAATATAGGGATTTGAAACTTATGGGATAAAAACTGATTTAGCCACTTAATATAGCCGTGTAATTTAGTCCAAAAAAAAGGATAAAAATCTTGGTTTCAAAATTTGAATCAATCATGGCCTAAAAATAAGGAATAAAGATTTTTCGGATTTTGAAAAAAAAAAAATCTCTAGCAAAAATAGCTTTGCAATCTGCTAAATAAATAATAAATAATAATCTAATCAGCCTAGGATTTCATAAAAAGATTCTTAGAGCAGCCAGCCAACCAAAAGAAATTTTCAGGTAAAACGGATGTGGCCGCTGCAGTTTCAGGAACACCCTTGACACCCTGTTTACAGGGTTATTTGGAAATGGTGTTCTGAAGCAAATGTCGAAAACCGTTTTAAGAAGTGTTAAATTGAGACTTCAAGATTGGCATATTAACAAGAGTCTAAAAGGTAAAAACTAAACCAAACCAAGACTTCTTGTTGTAAGAATCAGTCATCTTGTCAAGAATGGATGTGCAACTCCAAACACCTTGGTCCCCTTGATTACTCGGGTGATCTTTTATCGCTGAATGTAGGAACTTAGTCTTTAAGACTTAGTCAGCTGTTGTCGAGATTTGTTGTGTGCTGATCTTTGTGTCACTGAAGTTTGGAACCTGTTCTTAAAACTTGTTCTCAACATTTAGTAGATAGATCAGGTAAGTAGGATCAATACAAACAACTGTGTAGGACCTGTTTGGAGAGCTTGTTTGGAACAACATTACTCAAGCAAGTATGCTACACTTGGATTTGTCATCATCAAAACTTTATACAGTTAGTTCAACACTTTGCTCAAGAGAAGTGGGAACTAAAGCTTGGAGAGCTTGGGCATTTTGAAGGGCTTTAGAA
This sequence comes from Carnegiea gigantea, assembly GCA_029747015.1. Lineage (NCBI taxonomy): Eukaryota > Viridiplantae > Streptophyta > Magnoliopsida > Caryophyllales > Cactaceae > Carnegiea > Carnegiea gigantea. The sequence continues at coordinate 141,075 of JAKOGI010001895.1, forward strand.
TTAACGATTCTAGAATTAGAAGAGCCTTGTGGACCTGCTGAGGTGCCCTTGTTGGAGCCTTGGGGGACACTTACATCCTCTCATCCGCCTTACTACCAAGCCCGCTATGAGGGATTGACATGCCATTAGAGCGACCCCCCTATCACGCCCATTACGAGCGTCCTTGATAGTGACATGAATATGTTGGCTCATGGGTAAGAAGTCTGGGTGAACGAGGGTGGGGCTGAATGTGTGACAAAGGAGCGCCATCATCGCTCAAACCTAACCACCTGCAATCCAATTTCCTACGTGACAGTTCTGCGTAAAACCATAGCAAATCACAAAATATACACACATAATCACAATGTAATAAAAATCTAACCGAGGGACTTGAAACACAGGGCCATTCCAGTCCTCAGGCACCACGACCTCACCCATGGGCATCGCGTGGCTGAGGTGTCAGACACCTAAGATGTAACTCATATGAGGTAACCAGACAGAAGGAACAGGGGTCTGTCGCTTGCCAACGTCCACCCTAGGTGCCCTAAAGTATTGCCTAGCTCCATGTTCTTCGTGTGAAAGTTTCAGAAATGCAGAATTCAAAATGGTGTTAGGCTCCCCAAAATCCTGCACTCGAAGTTTGTTACCAGCATACAAGTAAAGAAACATTCCTTTCCATCCCTTAACTGACAGCTTCGGGTAGATACTGAAGAACTCATCATGATTCCCAAACGACCACCATCCATATCCAGAATTTGGGTTTCTTTCATTGTTTAATTGATGCAGTAATCGAAAGAGCTTAAAGGTTAATGGAAACCCCTTAAATCCACACAACCATATAAATCCAACCAACAGTCGTATGCTCGTATTGAGGTCGGGATAAGCTGAGCCAAACATACATTATATTTTTGTAGCACCTCCACGATGAATTCATGTAGAGAAAAGCGAAGCTCGAATTCTAGTTGCTTTGTATAGATGAGAATACTATCGTCTGGGGCAACGTAGGGGGTGTTGTGTTCTACTAGGAGTGAGAATCTATAGTGTTGTGGCAAGTTATAAAAACAAAGAATCCAATAATCCCAAAGTTGTGCCATACCCTTCTTGAGTCAATTGGATTCTGGAAAGGTGGTCATGGCCCGCTGTCCAAGGCAACATTGAGCTAAGGAGGGGGAATGGGAGGGCACGCAGTACCCTCCGATGAGGAAGGACTGATTGTCATCTCTAAGTCATAGTGTCATCATCTGATTCGACCACAAATAGGTGTCGTACTCAGAAGCCGACTCATCTAAGCAATCCCCACTCGACATATTAAATAGTAGGCAGAAGTTCAAGAATAAAGTTATACCTGACAAGAGCCAATCAAGACCGTAGCCCAGAACAACCCATAAAAGTTTTAAAAAATAATTAATTAATCAACTAATTATATATATATCTATCTATATATATATATATATATATATATATATATATATATATATATATATATATATATATATATATATATATATATATATATATATATATAAAATAAGAATTGCAAATAAAGAACAACATGAACTTATTTAAGGAGGACAGGGGTAAGAAGAAGAAAATAAGAAGAGACTGATCGCAATACCAGTGACAAGTGATAAAATGTTGTGTGACTTCCCCTCTCCACCCTGTTAGCTGTGTGATATTTTATAGTGAATTTGGAACGGCACAGAGCATTGATCTTGGCAAAGGGCTCACATATTTATATATGGGCAACAAAGTTGTGTCTATTAGATTGAGCTGACACTTCGAAGTGACATTTTGTTTTAAAAAACATGACGTGCCAACTGACAGGGAAAAATACAATTTGTACAGAGGAATACTCTTTGTAATAATTATAGTATTTTGAGGACATGACATAAACGCTTTAGATGCGAAGTAAATACTTTAAGCTGAAAAACAAAAATTTGAGGATCTCACATAATGCGTGAGGGGTCAATAATTTTAAATCATGTAACGCATGACGAGTCAATGAATTTAAGTCATGATATGCGTGGACAAAAAACTTTCAAATCATGTAATCCGTAGTGAGTCGAAAATTTAAGGTCACTAACACAAGACAAATTGATAAATTTAAGTCATGTCATGCGTGACAGGCCAAAAAATCTTTAGGTACCATAACGCATGATGACTTGAAAATTTAAGTCATCTAGTGCGTGACGGGTCAAAATTTTTTTAAGCCACGTAATGCATGACGGATCAAAAAATTTAAGGTCACGTAACCCGTTACGAGTCGATATCATTAATTCATGTAATGCGTGACGGGCTAAAAAATTTTTAAGTCACGTAACGCGTGATGGGTCGAAAAAGTTAAGATAACGTAACGCGTTAAAAGTCGATAGCATTAAGTCGTGTAACGTGTGAAAGGGCCAAAAAAATTTTAAGTCACGTAACGTGTGACGAGTCGAAAATTTAACTCATGTCACGCGTGACAGGCCAAAAGATCTTTAAGTCTGGTAAGATATGATGAGTTGAAAATTTAGGTAATGTAGTGTGTAATGGATCCAAAAATTTTTAAGTCACGTAACGCGTGATAGGTCGAAAAATTTAATGCCACGTAACGCCTTACAAGCCGTTAACATTAAGTCACTTAACGTGTAATGGGCCAAAACATTTTAAAGTTATGTAACGTGTGACGAGTCAAAAAATTTAGGGTCACGTAATGTATTACAAGTCGATAGCATTAAGTCATGTAATGAGTAATGGGCCAAAAAATTTAAGCCACATAATGCCTGACAAGTCGAAAATTTAAGTCATGTCACATGTGATAGGCCAAAAAATCTTTAAGTCCCGTAACGCATGGCGAGTCAAAATTTAAGTCATGTAACATGTGACGGGTCAAAACAATTTTGAAGTCATGTAACACATGACGGGTCAAAAAATTTAAGGTCACGTAACGCATGACGCATCGATAACGTTAAGTCACGTAATGCGTGACGGGCCAAAAAATTTTAAGTCACGTAACATATGATGAGTCGAAAATTTTAGGTCGCGTAACGTGTGGGTAGTCGATGAATTTGAGTCATGTCATGCAAGATAGGCCAAAAAATCTTTAAGTCCCATAACGCATGACGAGTCAAAATTTGAGTCATATAATGCATGACGGGCTAAAAAATTCAAGGTCACGTAACGTGACGAGTCGGCCTAAATTTTTTTTAGGCTAGGTAACAGTCACAGGTCAAAAATTTACGGCTAACACAACACCAAAAAAAGGAGAAAAACAAAACGTAGCATTAAGGTTTTATGTATCTAAAGCTACTGAATGATTAGATGAGGATGTTGGTCAATGTGAACCTAGAGGATAAAATTCATCGGATAACTTCAAATGCACGAAGAGGGCCAAATATTGGAGGTACCCGAGTTAAACAATCATTAATCCAACAAATTTTCTACAACAATAATATTCTCCTGAAATGCAGGTTGAGTCTCGCTAGACATACAAAGTATTTCTGGCCCATGGAGCAAAGACTCCCATAGCCCACAAAGCCTCTATAACTTACCACCTTAGGTTGTCGATAGTCAGACCTATACAAGGGTCTCCTTCCAGTCAGGAAAAAGGTAATGCTCAACTATCACCATTCCCTAAATACTCATCACAGCCTTATCTCTTGAACTGACTTGAGCATCGGAAGGGTTTCTCCCGGACAACCCCCGAGATAGAGTTGCATTGCAGGTATTGGCCATCATCGACTCAACACATCATTAGCGTGTTCTCTGCCGGATTGATGGTCGGAAGAGCAATGCAACTTAGTTGGCCCAGATTATCATTGGCAACAAGGAGGATTAGTTATTTACCAAATTCCTACCCCAAAGAATAAGGTGAATACAAATAACTTTCTTTTCCTTCCCATTCAGATCTATATAAGGGTCTCCTTCCTGGCAGGAAAAAGGTGACCTTGGCATATACATTGCTGAATTTCTTATGCCCTGTGATTCTCACATATTGCATCAAGATAGGCATAACATATACAGTGAGTGAAATTGAACAGCCAAATGAATAACCTACAATTCATCAGTGCACTAGCTTAAGAATTCCATATTGAGGATAGAATAAATTATGAATTTCAATTTATTAATTTTTTATCAAATGTTTTTCAATGATTACTTCATCAATTTAGAAAATGATCATGATATGATTTATCTATTTAAAAACTCAAATTATTAGACAATGAATATTGAACAATGAAATAAAAACTATATAGTAATTTATTAAATGTTTATGCGTTGGTAGGGTTTTGATTATTAAGTTGGCTTGCATTGATCATGCATGGAACTTTGAGCGAGAATAGCCTATCATTCACTTTCAATTTGAAGCTTTTCTTCCACTGTCAGTTGAGCGAGGAGAGTTTCAACCAATCTGTGATGGCAAATTTATTCATTACTATGATTAAATTTCAGCGGCAATAGAATCATGGCAGTGACAGTATGGTCAAGAGCAGAGATTTGGGAGTAAAGAGAACCAATGGATCAACAAATAAAGAGAGAAGCAGAAGGTAATTTTACAATTGAATATCAATCGTGCGTGCTGGATATTTTCTTTAAAAAAATTATTTAACATTGCATACATTTGAGTGTCGGGATGGATTGGGAGTATCCATGTGTACATAATAGATATTGGCAAGCGCAGGCCTCCTTCCCTAAACCCTAGACTCCAACAATGTCCTCTCTCCTACTCTCACACAATTATGTAAATCCCCCTTCACAACTCTCTCTCTCTCACCCCCTTCCCGTCACCTCACTCCTTCGATCACCACCATTGCCAGCAAACTGCCGCTGGCTGCCTATCATGTTGCCCACCCAAGCCACCAAGCCTCCTTCCTTGGTTTGAGTGAGAAGTTTAGGGTTTTGGTTATATGAGTTCAAATTTTTTTAATGCTTATAAAGAACTAATTTTTCTAGCATATTTTTTATTTGTTTTCTAGACTCAAGTACTTCTTTTTCATGTTTTCATTATGATTCTTAGATTTTGGGGGAAAGCACTCATGCAAGCCTCCTACCTCCACTCTTATTATCTTAAACGTAAACCTAAAATTTTTCTGTTTAAAAATCTCTCATGAAAGGAGCTTGGATAGGTTTTATTAGCTTTAGGTTGGTATGAATGCATAGAAATGGTTTCATAATGATTTTGGTGAGTTTTAATTGAGTGTGTAGCGTGATCTTATGCATGAATTATAGGGTAAGTCGAGATCAGAAACGGCCCCTCCAAAAGCCTAACTTTGCGGAATAAACTGCTTTTATCCACCAAATAAAAAATCATGAAAACAATCACGCATGTAGGTCTATGAGTATAGTATTCGAGAAATTTTGAATCACTAATTTAGGCTTAAAATGAGTGAGAAATAAATTTTCTTCCAAGACTGCGCAATTTTGACCTGAAACTGGCTGGGTGCAAGTATGTGAATTTTTAAGGCAATTGTAGTTTCTTGTGAATTCTCATAAAACTAAAGTTGTAGTAGACAAACAGAGATTTCAGATCGGGTTCAATCATCTCGATATGAGTTTTCTAAGTGAAGTTATGGTCTCTGTAAGTTAGGTCAGAAAACTGACCTGAAACTGTTTCCAAACCCTAATGGATTAAATTTCAATAGTTGATTCATTCGAGTAAATGAACTTTTATTAATTTTTTGAGTTCTTGAAAATCAGCAGTATCTATGGGGTATTAGTTATATTTATGTGGTCCTAGTGGTTGGGTTGACTTTTTGGCTGGAAAGATTGGTTTTTGGGTATAAGGACACCCTTAACTTAGTGTGTGTCGTGACTTTTTAATTTTATCGTTTAGGCCTAATATTCTAGTTTGAGCTCGAGTTAGATACTTTGCCCGTCTTTGAGGTAATGTCTATACCTGAACTCCCCTTTTTCCTTTTTTAAGATGGTTTTGGATGTTTATGAATTTTTATGTGACGTGGTATGCCAAGAGGGCCTTATGTGTAAAACATGAATTGTGATATATGATTTTGTGATTTTCTGAACATGCACTGTGGTGTTGTGATTGAATGTTTATACCTAGCAGTTCATGTCTTAAAACTGGTTTCCAAAGTTAAATAAAGTTTTGGTTAAGATGTGATGGGCTTACTGGGGGCCAACTGAGTATATTCATAAGATATTAAATACTAAAGTGAAAGACTAAGGCCAGTTTGCATAAGGATGCCTCTTGAGATTAGGGTAGATTTAGCTTGACATAGAAACAAGTTAGCCTCCCCAAATTATTCCGTGCAGTTTTCGAGTATGTGCCATTACAGATGGATATATGCCAAGATGAGTTTTGATAACCCATGAAATCATTCGGCGGAATGCCATAAGACCCTTTGATGAGGTCGCTTGCCAATAAAATTGTCTCCCTCTCACCCCCTTGTTTGAAATGAATTTAATAAGTAGGTATTTCGTGGTTAGGGGTGGATATTATTAAGTTCTGTGCCATTGTTCAAAATGTTTTGATTTTAGGTACCAACGTCTGCTAAATTCAAGTTGTCAAGAAAACAAGCATACCTGAGAGCATTGGCGTTCTTGGACTTGGCACAAAAACCACGATGACATATGAGTACAATAGGGTTCTTAACACCCCAACCGAGTAGCGGAACTGGGTTATGACCTTGCATTGGTGAACATAGTCGAGCTCATAGACTTCATTTAGGGGGTTAGGTGGTTTTACATAGGGTTTGCGCTGCTTCTGTCCATCTAATGTCCATTCTATAGGTTCGTAGAGGATGTATTAGATTGCCATAAGAAGTAAACTATATTTTGTTTCTTGAAGTACCAAACAATGTAGTTAAGAAGCTCAAAGAACTCCTAGCCTAGGTGCGTATATTTGAAGCCTTGTTTGGTGATTGATGAATTTTTTAACAAACTAAAGAACTTTGTCAAACTAATAAATTTACAATAGATTGATGAACTTCCATTTTTTTTTAATGAATTTCATAAAAACAACTTTACGTGCTTTATGTACTTTTTTATAACTGCATAATTAATTAAAATTTATTTTTTTGGTGCAGATTAAAATTTGATTACTTAATTATACATTTTCTATCAAAAACACTAGCACACACTCAGAATCAATAATCAATGCATGCTAGTGAATATACCATAAATGTGATGGATATATTAAGTTAAACAAATATTTCTTTATTTTTTTCTCTTAAGGAAAATGATGAATGCAAGATTTTATTTGTTCACATAAAAAGTAATTATAAACGGATAGAGAGCCAAAGACATCAAATATTTTACAAATGAATTTTGTAGCAAGCTTATAATTTTATTTTTTATTTTTTTTGTATTTTGATGTATATTGCAACAATTCTAATAGGTTTCAAACAATGTCTACACTTGTAGATATTCATTATCTTCCTGTGATTATTTGATCCTCCTTTTCATATACGCCAATCAATCTACTAGAAACTTGTGAATTTGGTTGTTTAATTCTTCCTTTGTCAACTATATTTAGGGAGTCAATCTATTCTCTTTGGGATAGACACAAATGTTTATGATGATTTGCACTATTATGTCCGGGCAAAGATGGAAAAACATCCTATTATGCCAAGATGTAGTTGCTATGGATGCCCTGTTATGCCAGGATTATGATGTTTGAAATTCTTTTTTATTCTAGGACAACGATGATGAAGATAATGATGATTTATAGCTAGATCTTTGTCAACTCGAGCTCCTAGCTACATAAAGCCCATGAACAAATGAAGATCGTCTTAGTTGTTTGAGTTGCCATTGTAATGAATATGCGAACAAACTCCCCCTTATTGTGGAGGCAGAGATGCTTTCATAAAATTTACAAGGTAAAGCATAATGGTATTTATCTTTGGATTTGGGCAGAGTCTCACTGTTTCAATTTCTCTCAACTCTCAAAATTTTTAGTTTGACTTCCCCTTTTTGAGTGTTGAGCTATAGGGCTATCCTCTCCATTTATAGTTATTAAAAGGATAAGCACTAGGTCCATTTTGATAAAAGTTGATCAAACAGGTGCACGATCTCTTATCAACTGAAATTCTTATTTGATAAGCGGATTATCTGCTATATACAAGCTGGTAAGAACAATGAGGTAACCAAAGGGAACATGCGGGGTCACAAAAAAATCAAGGTGACCTAGAGAACCCTATGATTCTTAGCCTGCAAACTAAGGCAGGACAAATGGGATCAAGATCTTGCACTACTGAACTAGTCGGATTCTTGAACTTTAGTTAGGAGTTAGGTCACTTCTAAATAGGGTATAGGCTACTCATGTTCGCCTAAAGTCCATTTTAAATGTTTATAATCAATACGTTTGATTGCTAAAGGACACAAACTATATGTTATGCATTGGAGGTTGGAGTACCAAGCAATGGAGCTAAGAAGCTCAAAGAAAGCCCAGCCCATGCGCGCACATTTGATGTCTGGTTCATTAATTAATAAATTCTGTAAGAAAATGATTAAGTTTGTTAAACTAATAAATTTCGTAATGGATTGATCAATTTTTGTATTTTTGATGAATTTCACAGCAAGAAATTTATGTGCTTTATATACTTTTTTGATAGTGACACAAATAATTTAATTACCTTTTTGGTGTAGATTAAATATGAGAAATTCCATTCAGTGACCCTAAACATTTTCCATTTCCATCATATCTTTATTTTCTTAACTTTTTCCACAGTATCACCTTATCTGTAATCCTCTACGTGTGGTGTGAATAAAATTAGATTGTTAGCTATTAACTTGCATCTTCGCCCATTATGCCCTCTTCATTTCCCTCCCCTTCATTGACATTTACTTTGGCAACTACACTGTTCTAATCCTCACCCCCTCTATTTGCTGTCAAAACTGCCTTGCTCTTGTTCCCTCCCATATCTTAGTAAAATCTACATGGTGATTCTGGACAACGAAGAACTTTCGTCAGCAAAGTCTAAGTTCATCAACATTTTTAGTAATTGTTTCTACTGAAGGAATAGCTAAAGTCGAACGCTTACAATGATGATTCAGAGTATGGATGATGATTTAGAACATAGATTAGGTATTGATTTGACATTATTGTTGTCGATTGTTGCTTAATTTTTTATATGTGTGAAATTTCATTGCCCGTGATGTCAAATTTATGCACTTATGTGGAGCTAGGGTTGCTAATTAGCATAAGGGATTCTTAAATTATGGTTTGTCACAGATGAATTAATGGCTATGAAATGAATTTTTCTTAAATTAAGCTTTCTTATTGACATTACGGTTTGTGAAATTAGGGTTTTTAATTGACATTAGGGTTTTTGAAATTATGATTTTTGAGACTGCATTGTTATATTTGCATGTTTAAAGTGAGCAAAGTATAATTGTATTGCTGTGCCTAGTAAATATGGTTTAATCGATATAAAATTAGAGAAAAGTGCTACACATGAATTCATTCTACACATGAATTTTTAGGGGAAAAGTGCTAAAGATTTGTATTGATGATGTCGATAAAACCCTGCTTATAGATGTAATTAATGAATTAGAGGAGAAGGGAGAAAAGAAAAGGTTTTGAATTGCGAGAGTATCCTATCCTGAGTGAGTCACTGGTTAAACTGTGATAAGAATTTAGTTGATATGCTTGAATTGTATGGAAAAATGTAGCAGAAGGTTATTGACATATGGATTTGGTGTGGTGAATATCTAAGTAAGATTCTTACCCTTACTAGGTTAGGTAGAACACTAATTGGGTTTGAGAGCCCTGTTATTTCACATCTTATCTCACTCGTACAAGATGGTCCTCGTAGGAAATGAATGCTTTAACTCCAAACCTATTACACATACTATACAAAGAATTGCTAGCATGGCCAAGCTACCAACTAAAAAGAAAGGAACGAGTTCTATTTTGAATGTGTTAACCCAGCCTACCACACAGCAACCTTCAATGTCACCTAGGAGAAGTCTCAAATTGAATAGCTACAATAAATTTCAAATTAAACCACCACCAAAACCCAACGGTACGTCTCCTGCTGTTGTCACTTTTTCTAATCCTATTTATAATGTTGCTGTAAGTATTTCTCTTGCTGTTAATCAATGTTTGTCCTATTTATGATGGTGATACTTTTCATTCTCTTATTAGTTCTGTTACTTTTAGAAGAATCCAACATTTTTAAAAGGTCAAGATAATATTGCTATTGAAGGTTAGGTTAAATGGTGGTGTAATACCCCGTATGGCTGAAAACTCCCATGGGTATATGTCAAAGGCTAATGTTTCCTTTTAGTAGTTACAACAACATGCATACTCATCTGCACCCACCTCTTAGAATGAAAATACCTAGGAGTATTACAATATGGAAGGGTTTGTACATTCCAAAGGCTAGGAGAACATCATCTGAGTCAACGGGATTTGCTTTAAATCAAAATTTGCTTTCCCAGTCTCCTTTTCCTATCTATAGCTCAATACCTTGTAGATATAACTCCAAGGTTCGAGGTAGTAGGCTCTCAGTTTCTTCTCTTGATGGATATCATAACTTAGAAAATGATGACTTAGAAGATGATGACTCAGCAAGCAAGTGAAGATTATAAGCAATCTCAGTCAGGTGAGCCTCTAGTGTTAGATGATGAGAGTTTAGATAAGGAGGATTCTAAGCTATTGATGTAGTATGTAGTTAATAGCTATGAGCCCATTAGGGAGAGTGCTTGGGACCACCTGATCATGATTAGTTTTCAAAGCTATACAAAAATGGGCAGTTCAGTAAGAGTAAGAAATTTAGTAGTATGAAACTAAAGCTTGGGATAATCTTTGTGGAGAAGGAGCACTCTAAAATTATCCTTAACATAACATTGCAGTCTAAGAGGGAGTTACCTATGTTGTAATACATTCATATGTGAGGAGATTTACAACTATGTGTGGTCATGAGGGTTGTAGCCAAAGGAATCATGCAAGTAGTCTATGGGCATGATTTGGGTAATCAAAACCTAAAAGAACCATAAACACACATGTCTAAGGGTGGAAGGAGATAGTTCTTTGGCAACTGTGGACTGGGCGTCCAAAATTTTGAAGGAAGACATAAGAGAAAACCCTAACATCCTAGCCAATGTTTTTGATCAGTTAGTAGTGGAAAGGTATAACATTTCATAGAGAAAAAGTTCTCTATACAACATGAAGATGGTAATTTTAATGGAACTCCAACCCATAAAGGGTGATACACTAAACTGCCTGCTTACTATGAGATTCTGGAATCAACTAATCTGGACATGTTGTGCATATTTTGTTAGAAGAAGATTGTGAGGGAGAAGTGGAACATCATCAAGAAGCTCCTAGTGTTTAACCAGATATTCATTTCATTTACTACATAATTTAAGGGGTCGATTCATGGTTATAGAAGGCTGATTATTGTGAATGTCACCATTATGAAGGGAAATATGGAGGAGTCTTGCCATCTACAGCTATCTTGGATGGGAACAATGAATTGTTCCCCATTGCTCATGCTGTACTTGACTCAGAAACAACAACCACATGGTCTTTCGTGTTTTATCGCTTGAGGCATGCTTTGTAAGAGGCAGTTGATGATTAATGGACCATAATTGTAGACAAAAGGTATCATAACTATTTGCTAGTTTATTATCCACAATATTTAATTTTTGCATTGATTTGACTTCTTTATGACTTTATTTATAGCTAATGGATCCAACCTTAGATAAAATTTTGCAAAGAGCAAGGAGAAGGCACTATTGTGGACATCTCTATGCAAAGCTCAAGAAAGATTATCCTGGGGTGTTGATGCATGTGTTATTCTAGAGAGTATGCAATGCATACTCAGATTTCACCTTCAAGAAAGTCATATAGAGATTGAGAAGAAATACAGGCATGGCCATAATTTAGTTGTTCCATGACTTAGGAGCCCATGAAAGATGAGCTAGGCACAAGTTTGATCCAGCCCTATGTTTAGATAGGAATACATCAAATTTTGTTGAGTCAATCAACTCAACTCTTGGGCTAATAGATGTAAGGTTGTGTTGAGATTGTCGTAAGGTAATTTCAATTGTTGGTTTTTCATTTTTCATATATTAGTAATTAATATATATAGTTATTTGACTGGCTTCTATTTTGTAGGTATCAGGTGGCTTAAAATAGTTCCCAACTCCTAAAACTAGAAACTACTGAGTCCAGGACTTGTAAAGTCTTCACTATTGGGAAGGGTGAGTATGAGACACGTGAAGGTCAAAATCAACTACCTGTGTCCCTAAGTAGAAGAACCTGTGTTTGTGGACAATGGCAAATCTATGGCATTCGCTATGGACATGCAACTAGGGCAATCTTGCATAGTAGGGAGTCACCTGAATCTTATGTGAGTGACTGGTATTCTATAAAGAGGTATAAACTTGCTTATAACTTGAACATCATACCAAGGTCTGACCTTGAATAGCCTAAACTAGATTTACCCTTCATTGAGCCCCCCCTCATGAAAAGGAAGCCTGGGACACCTCCTTGGTAGAGAAGGAGGGAGACACGTGGGAAAAGGAAAGGAATGGGGTCATCCACCAACAGATGCAGCAAATGTAAATGAGGAACAGCAAAATGATTGCCGCTTCAAATGAGAAACATGTGATACTGTCCCTTGAATGATCTTCTCTATTCCAACCAAGTCAACCTGATCCTTCATAACCAAGCACCTCCCATCCTCAGCCCGCACCAATTGATTCAAAAAGAAAGTCTTCCTAACTTGCAGATTTTTCAAGGCTGCTAACAAGGAGCGGTAAAGGAAGGACTATGAATTAAAGTCTTGCCAATATTTTCCCTATGTTTGAGAACATTTAGGTTATGTATTGCTTCTTTCAAGGAGATTTGTTACTTTATTGGTTTTTTAGATTGTCAATTTGACGTTACCTTTCCACAATTTTATGTATGAATGAATGGTAATTGTAAGTGTTATGCTAATTTTCACATCTTTAGGATAATAGTTATATGTATGTTGATACATATTAGATGAAAGTCCAAATTTTTAGGAGACCAAAATTTGGGTTCGCTTTGTACATGTTCATCCATAATTTCATATATGGTCATATCTATATATGGTCAATCAGAGATCAAATTTTTTATTTGCTTTCAAGAGATCAAGGATAACAGTTTATATATGTTCATAAATATCATAATAGTTCACTTAATGATTGACAATAACTTGCATTTCACCGATTTAACTTGCATTTCATTCATAAATTGCTGATGATAAATCCATAACATGACAATCATAAACCCTCAACTACCCCATTGCTTACATATAAAAACCATCTATTCATTAAGCTAACAAACATACACATAACTTATTCATAACTATTACAACTACCATGACATACAAATTATAACAACCTTCACTACACATTATACAAATTATGTCGACCCTATAACCACATTCATTAGCTTTAAAACTTCTTCTTTTAATTCATCTAGCCCATCCCTAGGCCCTGATGGTGAATTCTCCCCAACTTCATTGCAGTTGACTTCCTCTTACCTATTATTAACTCTATGAGCATTTGACACCCACATGAAGAAATTACATTCATGGCAACAAAAATAGGAACCTTAGGGTTCCTTTTCAATTCTTAAATATTTAGCTCTACTTTCTTAGGGGTTAACAATTATAGTATTGTTTTTTCAACATCTAAGCACTTCCTGATCTTGAAGATGAGCCATGAGAATCCATTTGCAACTGTTAGGGTTTGAGAGTTAGAAGAACAATAGCACCGTTAGAAAGGTGAGAAAAGGAGACTTGCCCCAGATTTGAGGGTTAAGTAGTTCTCATATGTTGGGGTTTCCTTCCGCCAAGCATGGTTTAAGATTAGGAAGATGAGATGGATTGATGAAGAATGAGTTATAGATTGGAAAGTAGGAGCAGAGGGAGAGTAATAACTTTAGGGTTTTTATCTTTATAAGGAGGGAAACAACAAGGGTAATTATGTCTAGCAAGTCTCATTTTTATCATTCAAATGGGCAAAGATGCAAAGTTAATTGCCAACAACCTCATTTTAGTCATGCCACACAGATAGGACTATCGATTGCATGATAATGTTGAAAAGTTTAAGAACATAAAGATAAGATAGATAATTGTGAAATATTACCCCACCATAATTTTAAATGTTTAGGATTATCAGATGAAATTTCCCTTAAAATTTAATTGCTTACTTACACATTTTCAATCAAATACGTTAGCGTATGATTCAAAATTGAGGTTAATATCAAAGTGATGAATATGTTAACTTAAACAAATATTTCTCCAACTTTTTCGTTAAATAAAATTATGAATACTAGGTTTCGTTAATTCACATCAAAAAGTATACAGATAGAGAATACCCCACACCAAAATTTTGCTCGTCCTCATGTAAAATAAAAGAAAAGAAAGACCTAGCCTAAGAAATCTAACTCACTTTTATAGGAAGTATAGTTGCATTTAGCATGTGCGATAAGCCCTTTGAATCCCTAGGTTCCCCCTAGTAGACAACTGTGGCTTATGAGAGTTTGCAGAAGAAATATCTACAAAATCTTTGAAGAAGAAATGAAAAAAAGAATAGAAAAATAGAAAATAAAAAATCTTTTGAACTTGTTTTTAAAAAAAATAACATCAAATATACGCAAGGGAAAACTGTACATACTTGACCAACAAATCACCCCTTGCAACATAAATATCAGATGATACACAAGCACAATATACTTAATAAGACTCTTGGTTCCTAAAAATGACATCTACAAACCAACCTTTCACCTTGCAATCCATTAAAATAGTGAATCCATCATGGTCCGCAGTATGCAGCTATATTGTCACCCTAGGAGCTAAACTTACCAAGGTTTGACTCAATCCGACTTGACCATTTTCATTGACTTATTTGACTTAGGAAACAATCTTTCCCAGTAGCAATATTGATTTAAAGGGTAGTACCCAGTAGCGCATATATCAAACGAATACTTGTCATTCCTGGTTCTATAACTTTCTTTATATTGATATTTTTTTATTTTTGAATTTTCCTCTTTTCTTATTTTCTTATTTTTGATTTTTACCTTTTTTTGGCGAAACAAAGGAAAGAACAAAAGAAAAGACATGAGAAAGAATCAACCATGAAAGTCTAGGACCCTAAGGCAATGGTGATATACAAATAAGGAGTGGACTCAAAATTATAATAGAATGACAAGGTTACAATTGGAATATAGAATGACATACTTTGGACTAAGATCTATCATTAACATAATACTTATATATAACCCAATAATAAATCACAAGAGGTCAAAGTGTCAAGATAGTATAACTCCCCTAAATCACACAAAAATGGAAACCTTTTTTGGTTTTTTGAAAATTTTCTCCTCTTTTTTTTTTTTTCTTTCTCAAATAATTTGAAGCATGACTTCCTCTCCCCCACACCAAGATCACACAATGTTCGCATTGTAAGAAAATGACTACATAGGATACAAACCAAAAGAAAATACAAAAATAAAATAAATGATACACACAGTATACAAGGGATATAATGATAATACCAAGTTGGATACTAAATATACCTGAGCTACCTCATCACCCATCAGAAATCACTAGGTGGCTCATAGAGCATCAAACACTCCATGTCCAGCTATGTATGGAGCTCTAAGAACTACTTCAGCTTTTGTCCATTAACGTTATCCTTAGCTCCAGAAATAGGATCATGTATCTCAACTACACCATAAGGAAACACATAAGTTACAACAAAGGGAACTGTCTAGCGAGACCTAAGCTTATGTACAAGTAAGTGCAGTCTTGAGTCATATAAGAGCATTTTCATGCTTGGGGCAAAGTCCTTCATAGTCATCCTATCACGAACTGACTTTACCCTCTCCTTAAACAATCTAGAACTCTCATATGCCTCAGTTTCAATCTCCTCTAACTCACTTAACTTGCAATCTCCTCTGCTCACCTGTTGCAGTAAGGTCATAGTTGAGGGTCCTAATTGCCCACCAAGCTCGATGCTCAAGCTCACTAGGAGGTGACAAGCCTTTCCATAAACTACCCTATAGTGCCAAAAACTTGTTGCAATTACCGGTGTCGTCCTCAGGAATGGGTCGAAATTATATCACTATGTTACTACTTATACTGACGTGCAAAGCTAGGCTACCCACATAGCTAATCAATAATTCAATTAAACAAACTATGGAATTTTGACTAGCTACTTGCTTCCACCAACAAAGGAGAAGTGGAACAAGAACATCCTAATGCCTCTACTAACATCAACATTAATCCCATTAATATCACAAAGATAAGCAAACATTGATATCATTCAACCATAAACTAGGAAAAACAGCCCAGATTAATATAGAAGGAGAGCCAAACACCCCCAATTGTGATTCTCCAAATCCAAACTCACAACCAAAGCCAAAATTAGAGCAGCCAACATCAACAATGGAATGCAAATTCGCTGTTATTGAATTACAGGACTGGTGAATTTTGAACAGTGTGGAACTGAATTGTAATTTTTATAACCAAATCAACGAGTTCAAGTCTAATTAAATTAGTTCATGAAACTAAAGCTTAAATCTAGAATCAAAAAGAAATAATGTTGAAAGCGAAAATTAAAACTAGAAAAAGAGTAAAACTCAGTCCCACTCTCTAATTACTACTCTTCATTACACTCTGCTATGTGCTCTATCTTCAACCCCCTTTGAAGGCTTCAAAAATTTCCCCCTAAAGCTTGTTGATTGCCTCATTAATCCCGAATTAAACCTTCTCTTTACTATTTGAAACTGTCAAATTGATGATGATGCTGAAAGGTAACGGCAAGTGGAATTAATGTAATGAATGATGGAGGAGACAAAAGAAGAACAGAGCTGTAGTTATGGCGCCCGGAGAAGACAAAGAGCTGCTATGTTCTTGTCTAGGGTCTCTATGTTGGCAAACAAAGAGGAAAAATGTGAGGTAGTGAAAGAGGAAGGAGGAGGCTGGTCATGTGCCAAGCATGTGGTTTTTTAAAGTGAAAGCAGGCTAGAGAGAGGAATTAAGGAGCTGGCTAGCCCAAAGAGAGAAAAAGGAATGAAAGGCAGGGAAAGAAAGGAGAAAAAGAAAAGAAAATGGGCCACGGAAAGAGAGAATGAAATTGAGGCCCAGTAGACGAAAATCAAAGAAAAGAGTGAAAGAAGAAAGGACGTTGGCTTTGGGTTGTACGCCACTTGGGCCGCCGACCTGGGCTTGCTTTTTCTTATTTCCAAAGCTGATCCAATCTGCCTTTCATTCCCTTTTGGCAAGTAACATAGCCATTTTCTTCTAATCTCTAAATTCTTACAAAATATACAAAATATATATTAAAATCCTAATCCAATAATTTATTTTGAGCAAATATTAGATAATAAAAGGGCATAAAATGATTTAATTTCAGGTTAAATAGTGACATACCCAAGAGCAACTTGTAGGCCATCCTATAAGCCCATAAAACATCAATAAGCTTGTTGGCCCAATCCTTCCTGTTCTTGTTGACAGTTTTCTCTCGAATCTATTTGATCTGCCTGTTAGAAACTTCAACCTGCCCACTAGTTTGGTGATAATATGGAGTGGCTAGCCTATGAATAGTATAGTACCGTCTTAACAACAAATCAAACAATCATTTATTAAAATGTATATCCTAGTCACTAATAATAGCACGAAGCAAGTCATACCTAAGAAAGATATCCTTCCTCAGAAACTTCACCACCTTTCTAGCCGCATTAGTCCTAGTGGGAATAGTCTTAACCCATTTTGACACATAATCAACAGCTAGCAAAAATATACTCATTGCCAAAAGAAATCGAGAATGGTCCTATAAAATCTATACCCTATAAATCAAAATCTGTACTACAATAATGGGGTTAAGGGGCATCATATCCCTCTTAGTAATATGACGTCATTGATGACATCTAGGCATCTCCTATAGTACTCTTGGGCATCCCTAAACAAAGTGGCCCAATAAAATCCACATTGAAGAACTTCAACCATTGTTGTTTCCCTACTAAAGTGTCCTCTATAGGTCTTGTCAAAAAGATAAGATACTCGTAACCTCATTGCCTTGGACATATCTCCAAACAATCTGATCAACACAATAAGTGAATAAGTAAGGATTGTCTCAAATATAAAATTTCACTAAGTACAAAATCTATCCCTGTTGAGCTTGTTCTAACCCTCAAGAATCCTACTAGTGACAATATAGTTCATAATATTAGCATACCAAGGGTCAAACTAAACCACAAATAGCTGCATATTAGGGAAGCACTCAGAAACAGGGGGCTCAGTACCCTTAGCAGACACTATACTAGATAGGTGGCCACCAACGGGGTTTCAAAACCCTTTCTATCTCTAATCTCACAATCAAGCACCTATAGAAGGAGCATCCATCTCATAAGCCTAGACTTAGCATCCCTCTTTGAAAGAAGTTGTTTAGTGCACCATGATAAGTAAAAACAATGACATGAGAACCAATCAAGTAAGGTCTAAACTTTTCAAAGGCAAAGACCGTAGCTAAGAATTCTTTCTTAGTCACAGTATAATTTATTTGGGCACCATCTAATGTGTGGCTAGCATGATAGATCACATGGAGTTTCTTATCAATGTACTATCCTAGAACAACCCCACCAGCATAATCAAAAGCATTATACATTAGTTCAAAAGGCTTGTCCTAAACAGGAGGAAGTAGAATGAGAGCGGTGGTTAGGGCTTGCTTTATCATAATAAATGCCTCTAAACACTCCCCGTAGAAGTGAAAGAGCACATCCTTAGCTAGAAAGTTGGACAACAGCTTAACAATCTTGCTAAAGTCCTCAATAAATTTATGATAAAATTCAGCATGTCCAAGAGAATACCTAATACATTTGACATAAGTAGGATGGGGAAGACTAGTAATTAAATCATTCTTGGCCTTGTCAACTTCAATACCATCATTAGAATTAACATGGGTTAAGATTATCCCCTTCCTCACCACAAGGGACATTTTTCCCAATTTATAGCCAAATGTTTCTCCTTGTACCTTTTTAAAACTTTCCCAAGTTGGTCAAACAGTCATCAAAAGAAGAACCAAATACCAAAAACTCATCCATGAAATCTCTATACCAACACTCAACTAAATTAGAGAATACAAGAATCATATATATTGGGTAAGTAGCAAGGCCCTACATAGATCGAATGACATCCTCCTAAAAGCATAAATACTGAATGGACAGGTAAAGATAGTTTCTTCTAATCCTCATGACCAATATAGATTTTGGTATAACCAGAGTAACCAATAAGAAATAACCAGAGTAAACATTAAGAAACAATAATATGAATGTCCAGGTAACCTCTCTAACATCTAGTCCAAGAAAGGAAGAAGGGAATGGTATTTCATGGTGGTAGCATTTAGTTTCCTATAATCAATACAAACTCTCCATCCAAAACTAGACTCAAGTTGGGATTAGCTCATCCTTATCATTCCTAATCATAGTAATACCGGTCTTCTTGTGAACAACCTGAATATGCTAACTCGCCTACTATAAAAAGTAAGGTATGTCATCCCATGGTCCAACCACTTCAACACTTCTTTCCTAACTACCTCCTACAGAGTCGGATTTAACGTCCTCTGATGGTCTCAGTAAGGCCTAGCACCATCCTCTAAATATATTTAGTGTTGCATAACTATAAGGCTAATACCCTAGATGTCTCATAGGGTCCATCTTAAGACCTCTTTATTCTCCATTAGTAACTCAAGCAACTTTTCCTCTTAGTCCTGGTCTATATCAGAAGCAACAATCATAGTAAAGAGTCATTAGGACCTAAAAAAACATACTTAAGGGAGTCAAGTAGAGATTTCAGATCAAGTTAAACAAGAGAAGTATCGCAAGCAGAAGCAACATTAGTAACAAAGTCCACAGATCCTGCATCATCGATGTCAAATGTTTCACACTCAAGCTTATCTTCCATGAAAAATGACTCATGCTCAACAGCAAACTCATCCATATGCTCAAACTCTTACTCATTATAAGAAATATTACCTACCCAATTAAGGTTAGAATAATCCATAAGCTCAAAACCATCAGGTTGACTTTGCAAATTAAAGATATTCAAGTCAACAATCATATTGTCAAATGACAATTTCATACTTTTATAATTTCATTCCCACAATTAATCAAAGCATTGGACGTAGCAAAGAATGGGTGCTCAAAATCATAGGAATATGAGACTCAACATTAAGCACCCTCTCAGTATTGAGTACCACAAAGTTAATGGGAAAAATGAATTCCCCCACCTTGATAAGCACATCCTCTACAACACTTTTAGGAACAATAGTAGACCTGTCAGCTAATTGGAAGATGATCTTGATAGATCTCAACTCACCTAGTCTAAGTCTCTTATACATAGTGAACGCAAGTAAGTTCACATTAACTCCCAAATCCAATAAAGCTCTATGAATGGTCTAATCACTTGTCACTATAGAAATGGTAGGGCAACATGGGTCCTTGTATTTGATAAAGATGTGACTAGAAATGATGAAGCTAAAATTAGAGGATAAGAAAACTCTCTTGGGCACAATAGTTACCCTCTTGGTAGTGCAAAGCTCTTTCAAAAATTTGGCATAAGATGGCATCTGCTGGATAGCATCCATTAGGGGTATGTTAATCTTAAATTCAAAAACAGTCCCTATAATCTCATCAATATAGGTCTGGTCCCATTTCCCCTTCATCCAGTTGAGAAAAAGACCTATAAGTTTTTCAATCTATAAGGGAGGATTAGGAGTAGCCCTAGGAAGAGGTGTAATCATTGCATTCATAGACTTGACCTCTTTAAATTCTCCATAATCATCAACAGCAATAAGGGGAATAGTAGAAGATGGGGGTGTGGATGAATTAGATGTTTCATTTAAATTGTCACCCACATTATTATCAACTTTTTATCCTGATCTTAAAGTTATTATATCATTGACTTTTGTTATATTAGGCACTGAGATAGAGCAGGTCCTATCCTTAGGGTTGGTCTCAGGCTGATTATGAAACATGCTTATCTCCTTGATCACCATAGCTAATGGGTAAAACTACTCTATCACTGCTCTTAGCATTCTTTCACTACTATCGCACAATATCCTTTCCACGTTGCTTTTAATTCTCCTTTCGTACTTATTGAGTTTACTATAGTTAGGAGGAGGCTGAGACTAGGCAACAGGTGTAATAGGAGGAGGATAAACTGGTTGGCTAGGTGCACTAGGAGCACCTTGATAGTGAACTGGCCAAGGTTTAGAAGGAGTCTCCAGGAAATCATCCATACTGGTTAGGCAATACTGCATTAGGTCCACTACTCTAAGAAAAATTAGAATGATTACATCACCTCAAATTAAAAGTAGGAGCATCATTCTTTGATCTCTGGTAGGCCATGTTCATCTGTTCTTTGCCTGAGGTCAATTGGTAAGCAAAATAGAGGCACGTGCGCAAAGTATGATCCAACGGGTGACATTAGGAGCACACCTTAGGAGTTTGGAAGGCTGGGATTGTTAAAGAACTAACCTCTTCATCATGTTTTTAAGGGCAACAAATTGAGACTCTAAGTGACTTAAGTTAGATACGATATGCATACCACCCTAGCCGCAGTACACCTAGAGTTCAAGTTGTCATCTCTAATGGTTTTCGATTGCATAGTTTTCGCAGGTAGATCTTTTAGGAATTCCCAAGCATCATCAGGGCTCTTACAAAACAATCCCTCCTGACCCATTGACTCCACCATTGTCATATTCTTTTGGTCAAGACCTTCACAAATGATTTGACATAAATGGACTAGGTCTAAACTATGATGGGCACATTGAGATAAGAGATTTTAAACCTATTAAGATACTTCCAAAATGGCTCTCTATCAACTTGTATGAATTGATTATTTCATTCCTTAGCTTAACAATTTTACTATTGGAAAGTATTTTCATAGAAAGACCCCCACAAATCCATCCCAGTTGGGAATGGAGTTTGCTAGCAAAATATACATTCACTTTTTAGCTTTTTTTTTTAAGCAAAGGTAACAAATTTCAATAGCACAGTATCAACAAGCACATTATGGTAACTTATCATAGAACAAACCTCTTCGAACTTTCGCAAAAATAGGTAAGCATCCTCTATATAGTCGCGCACTTAAGAAGCATACAGGTAAATTGAGGCTTGTGTTCTAGAGTAACATTCTGTAGGGTTAGTATATTAAAATGTTGGCTCAATGGTCTTAGGCGAATAAAAGATTTCATTAAGCATCCTTGGCCGAGGCAGCGCTTCACCCATCCTTTTATCCTCAGATTCTAGTTCTGATTCACTACTGTTGTCCAGGTTGTCTCCAATTTATTCAAATGCTTGTTTTAAGGATCCCTAACCCAACCATACATGCTACCAAAACCCCTTTCGGTTTTATGGTTTTTTCAATTTTTTATTTTTTTGTTTTTTGAAAAGCAATAAAGATCAAATTTTTAGAAAGGTGGATGAACATAAAGCTAGTAAAGCAAATAAAGCAATTATAAAGCAAGTAAATTAAATAGCTACGTAAAACTGTTGAGTTAAAGCAATTACTACATTAAATAGAAACAACTAAACTAAACTACTTAAAGAAAATAAAATAAGCAATTAAAAAAACTAGTAAGAAACTAAATTACTATTACTACTATTTGGAGCAATTAACAATTAAACTAGTAATCAATTTCAACACTATCTTTAGCAACAATGCTAAAAATTTGTTGTATGACAGGAACTGTAAGAATAAGCTGCAAGAGTACAGTTGTAATTGTCGTACTATACAGGTTGTCCACAGAGATTGATTGAATTTAATTACTAGTATTAAACTGCTAAACTTAACTAAACAAGACAACCTAACTAATGGCAAAGAATCCCACAAAAATCTAACCTAAAAATAGGGCATAAAATTGAAATAAAAACTATCACGATTAAAGAGGGAAGAAGGGATTACCTTAGTTGTTTAATAGAGAAAATTTTGAACCATAATTATTATAGAAAACTAATGTAGAAAAATCCAAACCTTAAATGAGTGATTTCCATGAGACTTCAATACTCAGCATCAACCCAAATTAGTAATAAAAATTGAAACTTTGGATGATAGAATTTTTTGTAAAATAAAAATTGAAAAACTGAAACTATAAAGCTTAAATAACTAAAATTAGAAAACATGGATTGAAACTACAAATAGGAAAATTAAAGAAAAACCAGACCTAGAAAATTTTAAACTAAAAGAAGAAATTACAAGTGAATTCAACTATTAGGAATCTCTAAAATTACAATAATCTCTTAAACTCTAGAAACCAATGCCGCCAAAATCCTTATTTATACAAGTGATAATCTGCCAAATTTTCCTAATTACATTAGATTTCTTATTACCAAGCAATTTTTCTACTTTCCTATCTATAAGTCTATAACATATTTTCTGATCCCCACAATTTTTCCACCGTCTTGATTTTTACCTGTCAATTTCCATCTGAATTATCTATTGCAGTTTGTCAAGGTAAAAAAATCTCAAACTTTCCAATTTCTCTTGCTGATTTAATCACGTTGTGGGTCCCACCTCGTGTTAGAGAGAATCTAGGCACTGAGCATATTTGTGGGCAGGATCTTGCTCCTGTTTTACACACCCAACTGAAGCCAAAATTTACGCTAGTCGGGTTGGATGTACCGCTGGCAAGGACTCAGGCTAAAGCACTTGGGCCGTAGGGAACAAAGCCACCTGCTGGGCTAAGTCGTTTCTTCTCTGGCCCAGGGGAGACACAGCAAGCTCAAGTGATGGGCTGTCGGGATCGACGTTGCTGCGCTGCCCCCGCCTGGATAGCTGAATCTGATTTGTGGGTTTCATGTAAGGCTGCCGGGAGATGGCCGAACCAGACCCAAACAAAGGAATGAGAAAGGGTCGCAGGTGAGGCAAAAATAGACTAGCTTGAAAACATTTGGACCGGGATTCTTCTTTGTGCTCGTACTCTATTTTGGCCTTTTCTTTGCTGAGCATGATGACAGATTGGGCCACTAGTCTCTTTATTTTGATTCCATTATTTCATTAAACCATTATTCCTTTAAAATCATAAAAACTAAATAAAATTCAAAAATAATTCCAATTACGAGTAAAAGTTAAGTTATTAGAAGTACTTAAATGGACACTTTTGGTGCCCAATTAAGAACCGGGCACGTCAAATATTTGACGGATGAATTTTGAAACAAACATATAATTTTTTTTTAATTTTGATGAATTGTACAACAATATTAATGGTTTTCAAACTAAACCTATAAATATTCATTATCTTTCTGCAATTATTTCATCCTTTTTTGCATATTTCTCAACATATTTCCGAGGAACTTTTGACTTCTGCTTTTGTCAACTGTATTTAGTAGCATATCAAATCTTAACGATATACAGACAAACACTGATGATGATTTTCCCTCTTATATTAAGACAAAGATGTTGCGACATTCTCTAATGCCAAGGCGTAGCTGCCTGACACATCCTCTCCTATGTCAAGACGATGATGTTGGAAATGTCCTTTTGTATCATGACAATTATGATGATAATGATGATGATGGTGATGATGGTGATTTACAGCTAGATCTTTATGAACTAGGTTTCCTAACTCCATGAAGCTCATGAACTGGGTTTCGTACCTAGTGTTAAGCAAGGGCACAAGACTCCATGGTATTCACTTGGGTATTTTATACACACACACACACACACACACACACACACACATATATATATATATATATATAGTTGTTTCATTATTTTTAACCCCATACTTACCTGTATTGCTTTAGTATTGAAACTTATGTGATAGGTCTTTCCCTGATGACTTCTTTGACAGCAAGTGAGGCATATGTCTTGACCACTTAAACATTATTATGGTAGACCTATGGTGACTGTTACTGTAGTGATGGATTTTCTAAAGATCTTGTCGCTTTGGGCAAATTCTCTTTACGAGATTTTATCAATCTAATATTTACAAGTCTACTAAATATCTGGTAGATGGATTGGTGTATTTGAACATAGTAAATCATTTTAAACCAGTATCATGCTCATGTTTGGAAGAGCATCTGGTGCAGCAAGAGCAAAATGGAGTTGGCAAAAAGGGCTGTAAGAAATTCTCATGTCCCCCAGTGTTTTCTAAAATGTCATGATGTCCTTTGACAAGTGCGTGTGAACATGTTAAGCCATTTGATTTATGGAGTTCATAACCATATCCAGAGTTGGCTTAGGTGTGTAGTTGGTATGTGCAGGGTTCAAATTGGCTGCAATAGACTAGAAAGCTCCCCCAAAATGCTAATGCTTTTTTGGAATTCCTTGATGTCCTTTTTGGAGTGGATTTAACTTGCTCACCATAATAGTGTAGCTATCACGGTCATATCGGAATTGTCAATAGGAGTATTTAGTGTGCGATGGTGTGATTCACAGCAGTGCAAAATGTTAGCAGCTGGAAGGGGTTTATAGTTTTTTTATCTGTCATTTGCGCTGGTGCATAGTGGTCCAAGTATCTCAATGTGCTACTTTATGGGTTGAGATGACTGGAACAAACAACTGATATTAGCTAGATCTTTTTTGTTGTCTTCAGCATAAATTTTTCCCAAGCTTTCACCCACTGTACAATGGATTATATGTGTTATTAATTTGATTCAGGCTCTTGTAATTTTAGTTAGAATTCAGCAGTAGTAGAATTGGCTTGACCGTACCCTAGCAAATTGTTTACACCTATGCACCTATTTGTTATTTACATTTAAAGCTTTTTTCAAGGTTCTTGCATCAGTAATCTTGATAAGCCTAGAACAAATGTTGATAACTTTGTCACTTAAATGGCCTGCATGTCTCCTTGCACCTTAGATTGTCGAAAAACTGATCCTTCTGGATATCTTATTCATGAAGGTTAATTTGAACCTTTTGGGAGCCAAGGGTCAGTTCTCACAGTGATGAATATATATGATGGAATCTCACAAGGTTGATACCCCACTAAGTCCCATATTTTGCCCTGGTGTGATCCACCCCTATTTTTGGTTTAGGGTTTGTTGGGTGGGGGGGGGGGGGGGGGGTTCGGGGGGGAAGGAAGGGGTTAGGGGCGATACACCTTTGAGGGAGCTCA